>WTSP01002688.1:0-46808 GCA_025331215.1 Actenoides lindsayi
TCCCCACCATTTCGGTGCAGTCCCTGCTCTCAGCCGGGCCCTACGAGGCAGTTTCAGCGCCCCCCACCCCGCGATGCCGCCCCGACCGCCACAGCGCCCGGCCCCGCCCGGCCCTCGCGTCGCCAACCGCCGCGCCACGCGGTGCCTCACGCGCCGCGCTCCCGGCCGCTCGAGCTCCCCAGGGCAGCGTTTGACGGCGGGGGGGCGGCCGCCGGTGCTGCTGCTCCGCCCGGGCCGCCTCAGCTGCCGCCCGCCAGCTGCCCGCCCCTGGCACGGCCGAGCCGCTCTCACGGCTTCCGGAAGGCCCCAAAGAGCCCCTTGCCGGCCCTTTTCGCCTCCATCCCCTTCCCCAGCGCGGACTGACCTGCACGGAGCTGGTCTTCTCGGTAAGTGGTTTCATTGATTTCACCACAGACAGGTTATTCACTCGGCACACCATGGATTTGCTGCAAGTATTTCTGCTTCTCTACTTTGAAGTACCCAAAAGTAATTGCTGTTCTTGCATATTTCTGAGGCTTTCTTTATATTATGCTATATAAATTCTATTACACTAAGTAGGGTAAGAACAGGGATAGGAACAAAGGTGCTGCTGGTTTTTGACACAAGAACATGGTTATAAAGATGGGGTAAGAGAGAAATAAGAACTTTAAAAGTCTTCTTGGCATTCCAGGTCCATCAGAATCCTTAAGGGATGGGCTGACTAAACTGAGGTCAGCTGGAATTGCGGGACTAATTGTTTTGAATTCTTCCTCATAGTGAAATCCCCAAGAAGATCAAATGGCAAAATTAAGCACTAAATACAATGTCTATTAGAATTTACACAGAAAAAGAAGATTCAAACAAAGAGAAGACACAACAGGAAAACTTAAGTTTATAAATAGTAAACTGAAACAAATACATCAGTTTCCACAGGTCTGCAGAAAGTCCCTGCTATCACTTCCGAGATCTTCCTGGCTGCTGGCTGCTCTCCTCAGCAGTTTTTCTTTATGCTGCAAACTTTGATCTCCTTGTATTAGCTCTGTCTCAAAATCTGCAGTCTCAATGACTTTGTCTCTGAGTTTATTCAATGTCTTCAAGGAGAGGACAAGCTCTACCTTTTAGGGAGTTCCACCAGATTGAGTTTCTCCCTTTTTAAAGGTACAAAGAAACACAGAATAAATGCTGAGCTGCTGTCCATCACAGGTTATAAAATCAGTTCTGTACTTCCAGCCTCTAAAGAGGATGTCTCAAAATCTGGTATACCATGATCTGTGCACTTAAGAATTTCAGTTCAGCTGCTGGTGATTACTAAGAGGGAGTTCCTTGCACCTGACCTCTGGGTCAGCCCACTTCATATAGAAAAAATTGCATGTAATTTTAATATTCATCCATATTTTAAAATATTTTTTTTTTCCTTCTAATAAGTAAGTAATCTCAATAGGTGTTGCTGGGCTGTTTGTTTTTAAAGGACTATATATGTATATACATGTATGTGTGTATATATAAATGTATATAAAAATATTCCTTTCATCTGTCTTCGCATCCCCTAGTACCAGTACGGCTTTTAATTCAAATTCCTGACCTTGTGCCCAACACTGATTGAACATCCTGCAGTTCCAGACTCAGTGCTACTGCACCATGTCAGATGACTTGGCTACAAATCAAACAAAACCCATTATTTTTTTTTTAAAGTACTCACAGGAAGTTTTAAAAAGCTGAAGGTGACTTTTTGGCCTTGAGGCTTTCTTCATGTTGTTGAAATACTGAGAGTATTTTCTTATTGCCTGAAGAAAAATTTCTGAATGGCAAGGACAAAAGCAACATTTCCAGATATACTGATGTCTCTACAGGAGGAGACTGGTTTGATTCACAGTCAGTGACAGCATTGCCTACAGCCACCGGTATGTTTGAGTTCATTCAGTGTGGGTCCACACACTGTGCATGATTTAGCAGGGTTTTTCCACTTCTTTGGAACTTTCTTAATACTTTTCATTTGAAAGAACAGCAGCTAGTGCCCCTTATCCTCATGAATTAGTGTTAGGTATATAAGTATTCCCTGCCCTCTCTTCCTCCTATATATATATAGTGTATGTAGTCTAGTCAATATATATATACTTGTTACTAAGATAGTGGCTTGCCTTCTCTTTCCTCTCTTCCTCTTTTTCTTCTATTTCTTTCGCTGTTATACTTGTTTGCACACAAGCACTAGTTGCTAGTCCCAGCTTGGGAATTTTAAATGTAACGTTGAGCCGAAAGAAGGAAAACGTTGAAACAGAAATCAAGTAGCAGAATTTACAACACTTACCACACTGACATTAGGTCCCAAGGGCCCCAGATTGTTCAGCAGAACTAGAAAGTATTCATTATTTTGTCGGTTGGCTACTGCAACTAACTTTAACAAAACCAACAGATTCTGAAGAGCTAATGTAAATGCAAATAGAGAGTCCCTTGATCTACCTCACTCACGTACTTTCTTGAAAAAACTGCTGAGCCTTCTCTTCTAGGACAAAGTTGAAGTTTATCCTTCCTATCCAGTGTTTTGTATGGTTTATACAATCCCTTGAAGAAATTAAGGGTTGTTTTTTTCTTCTCCTCTGAATTATTCCTTTTGATACAGCTCCTTTCCTTTTGCAGATAACATTTTGACAGTTAGATATGATAAATTTTTGGTCCAGAAAGACTTTATAGATACATTTACATAAATAAATTTGTATTTCTGTTTATAAAACTCTGATGAAAGAATGTTTGCAAATAATTAGCCAGAAGAATTGTGCTGTGGTTTGAAACCCAATTTTAAAGAGTAATCAAGACTACATACCTGCTTTGTGGTTTTCTGCAAATTGATTGTCAGCCTGAATTCCAATATGCTTTTGAATGAATAGGCAGGAGATTTAGTTTACTGCAAGGTAACATTGCTTCATTTGGGATGTCTTCCAAATTTCAGGTGTTTGAAGGCAGCTTTGAACAAAACAGATTGATGTTGCTACCTTTTACTTCAGCAGTTTTTCTCCTGATAGACTTAAGATTGTATGTCGTGGCAATGTGATGACAGCAATAGCAGTGGTCCCTACACCAATATTCAAAACTTCCTTTTAAACTCTATCTTTGCTCACCGGAAAAGGGATGTTTTTCTGACTCTTTGTTCAAAAGTTGATAGCAATGGACAAGGCATAAACTGCAGATGTCCAGCCACATACTTTTGTCTTTTACAGGCACCAGGCTCTTTCAAATGTATCTTAAGCCTGTATATTGTAAATCTGACTGCCTTCATTTTTCTTAACTATGGAACTACACAGCTTAACCACTAATTAAATGAGAAGGTGCATTGGGGGCTCTTTTCACAAACATACTGACTTTTCTGGTGCATATTAACATGCTGGATTTTTTTTCCTCCATGAACAACAAGGTGATAAAAATTACCAGAAGACAGGTTCTGAATAGACTACTAATGTATTGTTTTCACGATAAGTAGCACATAGCATAAAACCACAGAACATAAAATAAAGCATAAACCATAAAGCTTTCTGCTTTAGTTTTCCCCAGAAAGCTTTCTCACATTCTTTAACCCACCTATTTTCATCTTTATACCAAAGTGATCAGACTGCTTGTTGAGTATGTGTCTGTGTTCTCCATCACCAGTTAAGCTTAGTGTCCTTCTTCCCCCTTGCTACACAGAATTGTACATTTCAGGTTCTGTTTGTACTTGTATCCCAAGCTTAGTCTGGAAAAAGCAAACTTTACTAGCCTAAGAGATATGAACCTGGGGCTGAGCATCCCACTGCTCCTCTAGAGCCTCAGCATTACTGATTTCAGCATCTTCATTCTTGTAGCTGTACATTTCCTGCTGATTTCCTTGCTACTGCTTCTGTCAGTCTAACTTTGGACATGCAGCAGGATGTTATCATTATGCTTAACTATGGAGCATATAGAGGTTCTATCACAGTATGGTAATCTTATGGTAAATGATAAATGAGTATACATAGCACTAAAGTTAATTTTCATTCTTGGCATATATATGCATATGTATATGTGTCTGTGCATATGCACATTTTAGGGTTGTATTTGCACTAAGCTGTCTTAATTTTTATTTTTGGGTAATTAGAAAGCAAGTGTTTTCCAAAACACTTTTTGATTAATTTTTTTTTTTTCTAGATAAATGCCTTTGAATATATATTCAGCAGTGAAAAAGATAAAAGTACTTCTGCTGCATAAAATTTATCATGAAATATCACATAGAACCAAATAGCTAGAACACTGGAAAGAATTTAATTAGAGCTTTTAAAATGTTTTTATTAAAATACGTTTCCATTGAAGTATACTGTTTCATTAAATAAATCTTCAGAAGATACTAGTTTTGATGGTAGTTTCTTTGGATGGTTTTCTCAGATATGAATGACTAAAAAAATTAATCCATCCTCTCTTTCCTCTCTATTTGTTTTATTCTCTTTGTAACTGGGAGCAATTTGCTGAAATCTGGGTTCAAAGTTCAGAGCTTTGCACCATATTAGATGGAGACCTGAAATCGGATGTCCCAGAGACAATCACCTTCCTCAGGTTAAAGACTTGTAGGTCTCCTTGCTTTGGTAAAAGCTTCAAAAAGTCTGACCACTGAAAACAAGACACAGTTGCGGTTTTCCAACCAGCAGCTCTCGGGAAATTGGTGTCATTCTTTCCTAGCAATATAATAGAGACATTTGCCTACTGCACCAGACTGTGATAAGGATAAATTACATATTGCAGAGCTGAATATAATAGAGAAGTCTATATTTATTAATTTTTCAAGTTGTTGCTGGAAGACTGCTTGAAACACAGTACTGGCTAGTAAGCATTTCTTCAGGACCAAGCCAGCAAGCCACCATCAAATTAGGAAACACCACCATGAACCATTCCAAACACCTCCTGAAGTGTGACTCATACACAGCTCCTCCTGATCCTAATGCCACTTGCTTCCTTAAAACTGATCCCTGCTGGGAGATACCTTTCCTGATCACAGAAGATTTCACAATGAATTTCAAAATAGATTTGCAGATATGCAGAACCCACATTGAGCCAAAGAAGAGGAGCCAGTGAGGCAGAAGTTAAAAGGATCAAAACTAGGATAGAAGTAAGGTTAACAGCTAGGAATGAAAATTTACTGTAACCTCATAATAAACTCTGCAGGTTCACAAATATTCATTTTCTGGTGCAGTGATTGCTAGAGATGTGTCACTGACAAGAATGTATAGCTTGTGATGCTAAACATCACACTGACATGAGCATATATTAGATTGGGCTAGAAGGGAGGTCAATAAGTGAACAGGAATCAGAAAAGCAATGGTAAAATTGAAAAAGGGTAATAATAATTTCATGGGAACAGTAGATGAATACCAAATCCTCATATTTCAGATATTCCTAGCTTTAAGTTAGGTCTATGTTTCCAAGGTACTTAGGTAATTTCCATTTTTTTATTAGCATTGTGGGTTAGCAACTGAATAGTAATTTTTTCCATTGTTTGATTAGCATTGTGGAAGTATTGCTCATACAGGTGGCTTGGTGAAGGTGGTACTGGTTTACAGCAGTGTTCAAGTCATAATGAAATCAAGAAAGCTTAGTGAAAAAAACTATATGCAGTTATACAGTTCAAGAAATAATCTCATTTTCCATCAAAATTTTCCCAGAATCCAACTACCTTTTTCTAAGTATTCCCAAACTTTATAAATACTTAGCTCAGAAGAGCTAGTCCAGATATATGATTATTGGTTTTAAGCATGAGTATCCAATTTAAAACTCAGTAAAATTCAATAAACTTTAAAAAATTATTTTAAAAAGAAGTAATGTATTTTATGTGTTTTTAAACACTAAAAGTTAGAAAGATGTCATCTTCCTTCTTTCCTCAAAGGGTTTTGTGCAGACAAGAATTAGGAAGCAAGTAAGTAAGATTGATCAAGATTGCAATTATTCTTTCCTCCACTGGAATTAAAATTCTATTAAACACATTTTAGATCTGATCTACAATGGCAACAAATGGCAACATGAATTTCAAATCTAACTTGATTAAGGTTAAACAATATTAACTGCCTTCTTCAGAAGAAGGGAAAAAAATCCATTTCTTCTAGTACGCTCTATAAATATATTTAACCTCAGCTGCTGCTCTTGTAGTAACAAATTACCAGAAAAATAATATGAATAATTCTGTTTAAAGAGTCTTCTGTGAAAGAGTAACTTTCCGGTTTAGTTAAAAAGACGACCTTAGATTTTCTTTTTTTTGAGTTTTCAGCTGTAATTTTCAGTATGTGCTTTCAGTGGAGTTAGGTTTAGAACTGATAATTGAATTTGTCTCAAAGTATTAGTCACTGACATTGCATCAGTGATAGGAAAATTAGTACTCTTTCTCAACACTATCTTCATCCCATTGTTAAGAGTCTTGCTGATATAAATGCTGCTCACTTCAACTATGTGACATTACATTAAAATGCTTGAAGCTCTATTTGAACTGTTGGTAACACTGGGACAGACTAACTGACTGAAAAATAGGTATTAAAGTTAGCACTGTAGATAAAGCCACAGCTTTAAAATTAAAGGCATGTTGCTATAAATCTAATCCTATTTTAAAAATTCATCCATCTCCTTTTCAATTCTGGATGCTATTATATTTCGTTGGTGTAAATGTTTCTTTCTTCACAAATGCCGCTGTAATTCATTTATTGTTTGAGAATCAACCACACAGGAGGCAAGTATTTCAACTGCTGCTGTTGCAAACAGCGTAAGAGTTTGTTCAACAAGCAGTCAAGTATGTGTAGTTAAGAAATGGCAACATTCTGTATCTAAGTTGAAAAACTAATACAGTATATGTTTCAATTGTTCATTCATAGATTATTTACTCTTCTCACCAGATCCCACAGACAACGATCTGGTAATCTCTGTCTACACTTGTTCACACAGAACATCCTCCAGAATACAGAAATGAGTTTTGGATGACAGAGAATGATTTACTTCCTCCTTAGTAGCTACACATCTCAGCCAGCCCTTCTGAGGAGAAAAACTCTCACTTCCTTCTAAAGTCAAAAGACACAGGCTTTGTTTCTGCTTTTTCCATTCCAGGCTGAATATTATCAATGCAGCAGTTAATTAAACAGATGCAATAATGCCAATTTTATAGCCAGCTTGTTGGAAACCATGAATTCCCAGAGTAAGTCAGTTTGACCTTTACACTTTCACACATCCTTGTTGCAAATAGAGAGAATATACATGCATGTGTACACACGTATGTGGAAAAACAAGTGATATAATAAATGTTTTGATCAATGTTGGATGTCCCCTGGGGTTTTCGGGTGATTGACAAGGTGCCATAATTGCTGGAGAAAGAAAACATGGACGTTAATTCAACCTGATGGACTTAGTAGTGTAATGCACATTTCATGCCTTAAGTCTTTTTATGTCATCACAGTTTATACTACTGCAGTGACCACAACAGAATGATCTTTAACATCACTGAATGTCTGTGCTGTTATCTGCTCATAAAAGATTTGAGCATCCGTGTTTTCTCACTAGAAGCAGCATCCTTTAGCAAAGTAGCATTCCTTATACTTAATTTGTTGCCATCTGAACATACTCTGTCCTTCAAATGTCATCTCTGTTTATCTGCGATAGAAAATCAGAACTTCTTTAGCAGCAATAAAATACTGGAATTTAGCTTTACTTTGAGACTTCTGATGCTTCTGTCTTAAACAAAAGAAATGAAGGATATTGCTGAGCATGTTAAAGCATTTTTTAATGACTGTACTTAATGAATGATGCTTCAACACATGGATATTAGTTCCTAATTGAAAATTAATATAATTTAATCTAGAATATGATAGTTATTGTTAAAGTGCAGGTGTTTGGGGTTTTTTATAAGACTTTTTTTTCCTCGATTCGTATAGGAATGAAATCTAAATGTGGCATTTGGACATAGAAAGGCCTGATGGTCTAATCATGCTTTCTATCCATATCACAGTGCCTTTTTATCACTCACTATATACAAAAGGATCCGATAGGGTATGACAAGACAAACATATCAGCAATTTACTGTGTTATGTTTTCATCAGGGCAGTAACGATACTCAAAAGCTAGCCTGACTTAAATACTTAGCTTAGCAGAAATGAACTGTTTTCTGTTGAATACACAGCTTGGGATGGTTAGTTAAAGATATGTCTGTGAGCAACACAGAGTGGCACTTTAAAACACGCTCCTTAGTATTCATAAAGTATTACTTGTACCTTCAAAGCCACAACCTGTCATTCTTAAATTTGCTATTAACAGACTATTTCAGCTTGTTTGTTTTGGGGATAATAACTTTTCAGGTTATGTATTCATCCTGTTGCTTGCAAATCATTCTTGTAATTCCTATTAACATTCTTGGGAGCTGCTCATACAAATCCTTATTGAATTAAGAATAAAGAAAGAGCAGAATAAATGGAAAGAACATTGAAGGCAATGAAAATGTGTGGCATAAAAGAATAAATGTTGGATTTTGGTGCCCGGTGGCCAATTAGTTAATTTAATAGATTCTCAGTTTATGTGCACATAAAGTGGTCAGGATTTTCAGTATTTTTTCTTGGATCCAAGACTACAGGATTGTTAAAAACATAATTAAAATAGTTTTAGAATAATGCATGGACAATATCACCAAAAGGTCACTGACAGAGTTTATTTGTTATTTATACTCTAGATAGTTCTAACTTTCTCATCTCTGGAAATAACGTTCCCTAATAATTCTACCTTTTACTCTCCAAAACATAAAAGAGAAATCAAGTGACCTTTTCACTACTGTAAATGTCATTATGAGCTGTGGTGTGAACAAGAAAGCAGTGAAAGTTTATCGATTCAATCCTGTAAATGCCTAGCAGACATCCAATGCAAATAGAAGCGGGATGGAATTTCAAGAGCTCTTCACAGTGACCTGACTTTTACTCCTGTCAAATACACACTTACGTCACCAGTAATTAGCAGACACAACATCTCACTTCCCTTACAAATAACCTTCGTATTTATTAAACATTTGTATTTTACATGTATGTTAACAAGAAAAAAGTTTCCATAAAGAATAGCCACAATAACAAACACTACACCAGAACTGTTCAGTTTTATCTGAGTGGGTTTTGCACTTGCATTTTGATACTGCTAAGCAGGAGGCAGGTGATAAATACAAATGTTACATGATTCATTATCTCAAGAGGAAAAAGCAAACAAACAAAAAAGCCCAGAATGACATTTCTTTCCCTGCCTAATGGTCTGCCTATTCTGTGGAAAACAGCTGGACTTTGACAGAAAATGAGTGCCCCTCTGCTACCCTGCAGTCTTCATGGGTGATATGGAATTTGTGAAATTATGCCAATCACTAGCAAAATTAGCATTTGACTGGCATTAAAATATATTTGGCTGAGAGGGAGAGGAGCTGGGAATTTTCCTCAACATGTTCAGACTGGCATATATAATTTCGTCCCATGAATTGCCTGTGACAAATATTTTCATCCTATCAGGATCATTACATATCTTTTTCATTTAATTGTTGTTAAAAGCTAATTGGTCTACAAGGAAATGCAAGGGCAGCAATGAAATTTATGTATTAACAGTATCAAATCCAAGAAGAGGAAGCTATTAATGTTTTATCTTAATTGGAACATGATTTCAGTGCTTTAGAATTCAGTACGCTACTTCTTCTATCAGTGCCATTGCAGACTGTAGTGTCGTCTTGTTTCCCATTTGCTATGCAATGTAAGATGAAGATTGACTATGAAAGGTACAGGATGCCACAGGCTTTATGTGGTTATAAATCTAATTGATGTCAAAATGGTTAGTGTTGGATAATGACTTTGGAATATTAATGAATTTCTCATTAGAAAGATTAATAGTATATAAACTAGATTTTCGTTTTGGTTCTAATGTTGATACGGAGAAGTACAGTGAAAGCACACAGAGACATGCTCAATTATCGTACTTTTAATTATGAAATCAATTGCAGGGGAGGGGGGGAAGGAAGGTGCTGCTTCTGTGCAGTAGATAACTCATCTGGGTTAAACATCTTCCCAGATACAAAAGGGAAGGGACTGAACTGTGTAAAAATGAAGAGAGGAGTAAATAAATAGGAAGGTCATTTTTGGCTGGTTAGTTCATAGATTTTGATCTTAGTAAAATTATATTCCATTGAGAGAGGCGGTACTATTTTCAGTACACTTTGTGGCCAGTACTCCAGTTATACATATAATCAGACAATGTAGCTCTTGCCTCCCCACGTACTCATTTCTCCATTTTTTTCTGGGGTTGGAGGTAACTCAGCTCTCTAAGTGTCCACTGCAGCTGGTTAGATGAAAAAAGAACTTCCTCCCTTAGCTCGGCTGGTAACTAATTTTTAGAATGGGGAATGAGTGATCAAACTTAGTAAGAGTAGGGCAAAAATTACAATGTTGGAGTCTGAAGATGGTGTCGTCTTCTAGAAGTGGAAGATGGCAGTCTGGGGCTTGTAGGACTTTAAAACTAAGAAGCCTGGGCAGGGGGAAGAATAAAAAATAAGAAGAGGAGATAATGAGCTGTATACTGAATACTATCCTTTCCAATATTGATTTTTCATATTTTTTTTTTTTAATATTCTTTCAGGTCTCCCTCACCTCTGTTTCTTCATTTCTATTTTGGTTATTCAGGTCTTTCTCTTAAGATGATTATTTTCTCTCTGAATAGTATCGCATTTGACCATGTTCTCATTAAAAAGAGAAATAATGTAAGAAGGTTACATTAAGGAAGTCTTCTTCCTTAAAAGAAAGTTACATTTTAAGGAAGGCTTCTTCTTTGACTATTGTCTTACAATTAGAGACAAGTCTGATACTGTGGTAGGTTCAGGAAAGACAGTTGTTACTGAGGAGTTTCTTGTCAAGGAGAATAAAAAAGGTCACCTGGAAGAAAATAGCTTAGAAGAGTAGGCAAAGGATACACAGAGAAACATGTAGAAATGCAACATAAAAAGCATGACATGATTGTGGAATAATAAGAGGAAGTAGAAGAGAACTTTAAAGTGTTGGAATGTGTGGGAATTAATTTTGTTATGGTGATGACAGGATTATGTGAAATGATGGCTTCATTGGAGTTAGTTGGAGAAAGATGGTTTAGCAAAGGCAATTTGAATACCTAGCAAGTTAATGACCAAAAAGTTCAAAGATATTAAATCAAGAAGGAACCAAAATCGTGACTCTGAACCCAGCATGTGCCTTCTCAGCACCAATGGTAGAACTGACCCATCTGCTGCTACCCTCCCCAGGCAGCTCAGGAAGCTGGGCAGGACAGGTCCCCTGCCTCAGACAGAGGTCATAAGCAGCTTCAGGCAGAGAAACAGAGAGGAAATTCAGGTAATGCATCATTCCAGCAGTGAAGCAGGTGGTGGAAGTCAGCTATACTCTCCCTTCATTCTCCTAGACAAGAGAAATACATTGTTTTGACAAGTCCACAGGGTCTGTATTAACAACTGGCAAAAGGACACAGGTAGGTATGTGAGGGAGTCGAGTTAGAGCAGCGGTGTTCAGGCCACTTGTTACTCAGCTTGGGGACCTTTGTTAACCCTTATTTTCTTTACTGCTTGAAGATGTCAATGAAAGTCTTAATTTTACTACTTCAAGACAAACCTGTTTTATCCTTACCATTAAATTTTGCTTTCCTTTCTAAGAAGCCTTGAGGGAGCCTTGAAAATAAAACGAGCAAAAAAAAAAAAAATCCACCAAAACACATATTCTAGAGACAATGCAGGAGAGAATGTGAGTGAATAGGAAAGGTTGTAGAGAAACTAAGAGACTAAGGATGTAAATCTTACATAGGAAGAAAAATTCTTTTGTTAATCAATTGGAAAGTATTGGAAGGGGATCAAGAGGAAGAATAAAAGAGTTTTAGAGACTGATTTGAGGCTTCTGAGAGAGGCTGGAGATGCAAGAATCTGGGACATACCATGGCAGAAAAGTAGTCTAAGTATAAGGTATAAAAGTCCTAGATGTAGCCTTTGTACTAGGTAGAAGAAAGAACAAGAAGAAGCATCCTAGAGACAGGAGAAGAGAGAAGATGCTAATAAAATATGTATCCAATAATCAAGATAGAAATTAATAAAAGAGAAAAATTGTCAGGTTTTCAGAAAAAGGCATAGAGAAAATGTGTGGGTGTTTTGTTTTTTTTTTTTTTTTTGCTTGTGCCTTCTATTTCAGTTCAACAGAAAGTCTCAGGGATAGAGAAGAAATCATCAGAAAACGATTTAGTCAAAAACCTACTCTGACTTGAAGAAGTGACGCTAAAACTTTAAGTGTAGAAAGTTGGAAATAAAGCAAGATGTACTGATTTTCCTTAGGAGAGTGTTAATTTTCTTATTAGTAGCTGGTATGAGACTGTGGTTTGGATTTGAGCTGGAAAGAGTTTTACAAACACAGAGATGTTTTCATTATTGCTGAGCAGCACTTACACAGAGGCAAGGCCTTTTCTGCTCCTCACACCACCTCACCAGACCAGGGTGCACAAGAAGCTGGGAGGGGACACAGCTGGGACAGCTGACCCCAAGTGACCAAAGAGATATTCCACACCATATGACATCATGCTCAGCATATAAAGCTTGAGGAAAAGGGAAGAAGGGGGAACGCTTGGAGTGATGGTGTTTATTTTTCCAAGTAGCCATTACATGTAATGGAACCCGTCTGTCCTGGAGACAGCTGAACACCTGCCTGCCGATGGGAAGTGGCGAATTAATTCCTTGTTTTTCTTTGCTTTTTCAGGTTTTGCTTTACCTATTAAACTCTCTTTATCTCAACCCACGAGTTTTCACACTTTCACCCTTCCGATTCTCTGCCTTATCCCACTTGGGGAGTGTGAGCAAATGGCTGTGTGGGGTTGAGTTGCCAGCTGGGGTTAAACCACAACACAAGGATAAAGGAATGTTCCTGGAAGATGCAGTGGACACTTGAAAAGAAGTACAGCTGTCTGGGACGTTATGATAAGAATAGGAGAATCACTTGTAGGAGATGTTCCATAGATTAGAAAAGATGATGGAGATCTTGTCAAAATTAAAAGGTCCTCCTTTTCAAATCTGTGATATTACTGAAATGAGAGTGCTAGCTTTAGTAAAGACTCTAAATCCAATAATCTCACCTAGACTATAAGGAGATAAGCAGATCCAGTCTGAAAACAGATGCTTCACTGAGCAGCATTTTCAGACTGCGAGAATACCTCATTCATGATGTCAAATTATGGCTTAATTCTCTTGAAAGAAGGGACGTGAATGAATGTTGTTATCAAATTACATTCACATTCAATTGATGTTGCATGTAAGTCATCTTTAAGTAAATGACATAATTAATGATGTTGGGAAAACACCAAACACAGAACATGCCATCAGTGGAAGTAAATGGATGATTTGTGCATACAAAAAAGGTAATTCCTTAGAATGCACAATACTTAATACAATGTTTTTGGAAACTCTTTCTGTATAGATACTATCCAAGTCATCCTGTTTCTTTTTTCTAGCTCATGAGCTTTTAGTCCTAAAAGTACTCAGTATGTCTGTCTATCTTAAATTACCTCTTGCTCCCAAGAGGCTCTTTTATCACTTCAATTCCAGCCCTGAGCAGAGAAGTACTTTCTGAAGTCTGTACTACCACCACCTCTTTATGGGTGTATGAGAAGCATGACATGTGGCGTTATGGAGCAATGGAAGTGGCATCCATCACTTTGGAGGCTGCAGTTACGATTCAGAACTCTCAATGTGCAATAACAGTATCAGCAAGATTGGAGCCTTTTCTTCACTGCAAATATTGCAGTCAATTCTCTGACCACATGAAGTTACTCAGTGGATCAGATTGCTTATTTTCAAGGTTTAATTCTAACCTAACTCCTTTCTATGGCAATTACTTTTCTTATTACAACTCACAATTGCTGTGAAAATATTCTTCTGAAATTGGTTTCTGTGCTGCAAAATAAGTGAAATAGTAAACTGCCCAATTATTTTGAATAACAACCAACATCTTTTGAGGAAATCTTGTCACCATTTGTACAAACATTCAAATCCGTAAGTCTTCCAAGTGAAATTAATTTGAAAAGGGACTATTCCATGTGCGGTATGAAGATGTAATCTGATTGGTTTTCCTTGCTAAGCAGCAAGTTACAAATTTCAATGTAATTTATGTTACCCATTGCAATGAAAGTCAACAAGAGCATAGTTAGAGAAGTCTGCTGTGTATTTTTGAAAATTTTGAAGTGGCCAGTCTTCCATGAAGAATAACATTTTCTTCTGAGGAATAAAGTTTATTAATATACAAGCAGGGTGCTTATTAGTCGAAGAGTCATGATAGTTGTAGATTCTTATCAGGGAGTCCAGTCCAGAAATAGCTGTACCCTTTCTCCTTCACTAACAGAACTGAGACCTTTTCATGGTTGAAACAGCAGCTAGAACCCACAGCAGGTGTTTATCTTATTACCCACAGCAAGTGTTTATCCTCACCCACTGAAAATTATTTTTGAGGTTTTATGATGTGTTATCTATTGCTCTGAAAATATCTTTTTCTCAAGCCAGATTTCTGAAACTTTATTTCTCTAACAATTTGCGTTGTCATTCCAGTTACAGAAATGCACATATAGGTATAATTTAAAAAAATCTTGAGCTGCTTTCTTAGAAAACCTGTATCTGCAAAAGATATTAACATTAAATATTTACAGTGAAACTCCAAGTCAGGTATGGCTATCAACTAACTCTTTGTAAAGAATGAAGATACTGGCAAAAACTGTTTGAAATATGAACCATTTACTCATTTTCTAAGGTGATTACCCACACTGTTTGAAGCAAGATACCTGGAGACATTTCAACCATGATTTTTCACTCTCAGTTTACTTAAATAACAAAGCCTTGCAGATTCACTGGGTCATATTTCTCTATGATGGTATAAAGAGATGGGAAAAGTTTGGTGTCTCTCTCAAAATCTTTCC
The DNA here is from genome assembly GCA_025331215.1 of Actenoides lindsayi. NCBI lineage: Eukaryota > Metazoa > Chordata > Aves > Coraciiformes > Alcedinidae > Actenoides > Actenoides lindsayi. The sequence continues at coordinate 14,938 of WTSP01002688.1, forward strand.
TTTGCCTATGAAAAAAAAAAAAAAAATGGAAAAACTATGGCTGGTAGTGTTCACAAGAAATCCTCCAGTATTAGGTAGACATGAAGTTTTCCTAAAACAATGACAACTTCTTATCGTGGTCTCAGAGCAGTATTAGATGCTTTGAAGATCACAAGATTCATACATTTCAATAAGATTCTTCCTTTCTTGTACCAATATACTGTCAGTATAAAAAGTGGTTGAAGTAGTTGTTAGTGGTTTATACACAATCTGCTAGTTATTAGCATGACAAAACTTCACACTAGGGAAATTGAACTCTGTATTATGAGATGTTATGAAATCTAAAAATTCAAGTAGTAGTTTATTCATGTAGATAGCCTGTTTTATGTATTTTGTCAAAATACTCACTACTGCAATATATATTCCTCATTGGTTGTTACATGTTTTGTCACAAAAAGCTTATTTTTATTCTGGGTTTTGTACATATATGTCCCGATATCTAGGAGCCAAAATCTTAAGTCTGTGTGCCATCTACTGCCTAATTAATCAGGTCATAGATTTTCAATAAGGTGGCCTTGGACCATTACCACAGCTCTGGTGTTCCTAGAGTTGTAGGGAAATGGCTTTTCAGCTGAAACCTCATGATATTACAGTCTCCTTCTGTTGTTGAACATTTTTCATTACTCATGCACATGGTTTAACTGGACATAAATTTCTGAACAGTCATTGCACATTTTAGTGTCCAGCATGATGCTTCTTCAGATGTGGTGTATCTGAAGAACTCAGATCCTAATTCATCACATCCTAATTTTGCAAAATTATTAAACAGAATCTTGACTTTTACTTGTAGTGCATGTAATTTCTTATGAGAGTATAACTTTCAGTGACACTTGTCTATGTAATTTCAAGGAAAAAAATATTCAATATAAGACTACTGTAGTTTATCCTTTTTGATTCTTAACTTGGGATGATATACTGTAACTCCTTTTCCATAAAGATGTCTTTTCTCCTGTGTAGAGATATTTGACTGGTAGCTACCTACCTGATAGACCTGCAAGCAGTTGTGATTTTCCTCACCTGGATCTAACATTGCGCCTTTGTTGGACTCAGAATCAAGTCGTGCAGTCACTTGGATGCACTCAGCAGCTCCATCTTCCTTTCAATGGCTTGTATTTCTGCATGTCTGCCCTGTGATCTTAATGGTGATTAGGCATTCCAGAGAGTGCAGAAATTAATTCCTTTTCACTATAAGCACTGACCCTATTAAAAGCTGCTCACATTGTATCATTCACACCTGAAATCTCTTCCAAGACACCACATTACAAACATGAATTATTGTTTTTCCCTCACACTGAGAATATTCTGGCCTTGTACAGCAACTAAATATTGTCTTACTACTCAGCAGTGGGAGGTACTGCTGTGTGCTAATTGCTGCACAAAGTAAGTGATAACATCTCTTGTTTCATGTCTTTGTTACTGACAGCCTGCTGCCCCCAGTTGTAATTATGACAGTTGAATGACTGGCAGCTTAGTTTCCTAGGACTTGAGAGTCATGTACCTTGAGAGTCATGAAAGAGATTACAAACATGCTACAAATATCTCTCTTCTCACTGGAAATTTCTGCATCCTCCCTTTCTGAGGATACTGAGTATCTTTTTAGACTTTCCTGCTGTATTTTGAGCATAGGGAAGGCAGTTTCTTTCTTGTTTCTTACACATTTTCTTCTGCATTATCATTTGTTCTGTAGTGTTAATTCCTTCTATTTCATTCTGATTATTTGTACTGAATTACTGATTTGCAATTTTCATTCCTTTTTTTGGATAAATCATCTGCCCTCTTTAACTTGCCTGTGTGATATATGGGTTGTCTCTGTCATTCAATTAAAAAAAAATATTTTAAATTTATATTTAATTACAGGATTTTTTTCACTATCCACAAAGTTACAGAATTCCCATCTCTTTAGCAAAAATCTGCTTCTCCGTATCAGACAAAAGTATCTTCCTATTGTTTCTTTTTCTATGGGTGAAATTTATCTTATAATTTTATTGGCTGTGCCCATGTTTCAAGCTGGGCACTTCTGTGGTATGTTAGGCATTTCTTGCTGTAAATAAGAAAAAGGTGAGATGTCCATGAAGACCTGTGATCTTTGTTAAGAAAGCCATTTGTCCAAATGCTAAAAGCAGATCTAACACTTCATTCCCCATAGTTTTATTCTCTGGAGCATCACCCAAATACCTCCTTTTGTAATTTCTATTCCTTCATCCAGTTCTTTCCATGTTATTAAAATTAATATTAAAATAGGCTGGATTTTCCAGCAACAGGAAGTCAGAGGGATGGTGTGAAAGAGAACGGGAGTGCCTTAGATGTGTCTGAGGAGTCTATGGTACCTCACTGAGCATTTATAGAGTTTCAGGAATAGTTAATTCAGAAACTGTGGGAAGATATCTATGTTTGAGAGCAGAGTCTTTCCCTCCCTTAAAAAAAAATCCTCTCTCTGGCTACTCTGATCTCACAGACTTCACCTTGGCTCTTCCCTTGGCATAAGCCCCTGTGTTCACCCATCGTCTCCTCCACATGCCATTCGTCCACCTTTTTGCATGTGTGGTTGTTTTTTCTCACTAAGACTTGCTTTTCCAATTATTCTTATCTGCTGCATTTGCAATGTTAGAGTTTAAAACACAGCGGAGTATTACTTATTAGAATATGGATTTCTATATATATTTTGAAAATGGCATAACAGAGCTTTGTGAAAAGCAAGCGATGACCAAAATACACACAAGAAAATGTCAGATTTCTGGTTTGTCCTCACTTCTCAATTGGACAATAACCTTCCTTTCCCTTGGAATTTGTAGTGTGAAGTCTCACGGGACACCTAACTGTAATTGCCTTTGCTGTATACTAAATTACATGAAATGTGAAAGATACAATACATAGTACAAGTAGGAAGATCATTCATTGGGCGGATTATGTTAGTGGTAATTCAGTTCTAACTGTATTTTCTATTATTGCAACTAGGGTATGAATAGAGCTGTGTGACCTAACCATGTATGTTGAATTTTACTAGACAGAATAATGATACAGACAGAATCTCTGTAAGGGAATGAAAATTATATCTCAATAGGAAAAGGCAAGAAGTAGTTCCCATCTTGCTGCTACTAAGGCAATGCAAAATCCCTGCTCTCTCCTCAGCCAGGAGGCATGTTCCTTCGACAAATTTGGTTGAAGAATTATTCCTAGAACCTATATCTGAGAGTCCTGAGAAGCACTACCAGAAGCACTGGTAAGAATGGCAGCTATGTTACAATGGCAGTTGGTCCAGGGTCCCCTATACGTTTACCTGCCAGTGCAGAGGCTTTGATTTGCTAAGCCATGGTGTGCATTTCTATATGTATTACTGCTGTAATAGGAAGCACCACATTTTATAGCATTTGCCTTCTTCAGGCAGATAGGGATTTATGTTTCCTCTGTTACAACATTACGTACATACTATAGAGTTGTTGGACTCTGTGTGCTGTGTATTCATCACTTGCATTATAGGAAGAGCATTATCATAAAAGAATAGATTCTTTTTCCAAAATTGTTGCTAGGACACTTCTTCACATAGAATTAATTGAAGTACCTCTGAGTTTTTTAAAATGATCCAGATTCTTTCTTTTTCAACAAATAAACATCTACTTTCCAATTCATTAGGTAGAAGTTTGAATGCTTCCACTCAAAGCACAATCCATTTTGAATTAAGCACAATTATTTCCGTTGACATAAACAAAAACTAGGTCGTATTGTAGACAAAACTAAGAATAAAAATCCCAGAGAACTCTGCTCACCATAAGGATCGTAACTGTAATTTCCCTTCCTAACATATTTTCATATTTGCTCATGTTTTATTAGATTGCTGACTTTCATAGAAAATGGTGTTTTCTACCAAAAATAAATGTTATGAATAAACCTGTGTTTTTATGAATAAATGCTATCAACAGTGAATGGAAATGTTAGTCACCTCAGCAGAGTTCCCAGTTTAAGACAGTAAACCAGCTTGTTCAGTAAAGATCAGCTACATAACTTCTGACAATCCAAATCCAGTAAGGTGTTTCAAATCAGTCGTGAAGTAATGAAGGTAGTAAAAATCACTAGACAACTTTAACAATTTTGATACAGACTTCTGAATTTAAAATCAAGTTTCAGTTTTCATTTTTTGTTATGTTCTCTGTCCCTCTACCTACAGACATATTTATCAAAGATAAAGAGACAGTTTGGCAGAAGTTAAGGATAACTTCCTCTGTGTCCATACTAGAATCATATTAAATTTTAAAGTGCATAACACTGATAGAAAAATTAGTGCTTCAGAACATAAATACTGAATTATATGCTACTACTAAACTGGCAGAGACGGGAAATGAAGCAGTGTTTCCTGGGTTGGATAAGATTTGATCTGTATGATATAGAAGACGAATAAAATATTTTAAAATTAATATACTTTAAAGCACTACCTTGTTTTTTTCTTTCTAATATGTACATGGAAGCTGAGGTAAGTAATTTTTTTATGTATCCATCCGGAACCAAAGCCCATAGTGATTCAAGAACAAAGCAGATTTGATGCACTATTGATTTTCTACCTTAGCAGTAGAAAAACAATTGCTTTATGCAGGGATCTGTTTTTCTGGATCTCTGCCACCTATCTTTTTAACATTTATGTAATGTAGCATTTGTGTAGAAATAAACTCACACAAGGTTAAAAAGAAAAAGAATATACTCTTTGATAACCATTTTAGGCAAGTCTTTATATTGCAAAATAACTTTTTGACAGGTATTTAATACACTTTTCTCCATTAAATATCTGGACTTCTTTGTAGTACATAAATGCACTCTGAATTGCTTTTACTCCCCTCCTCTCAGACCGCATGCTGCTCAGTCTCTCTGCACTGCTGCATGGACAGGGGTAGTCACTATCTGTTGAATTTCTTTTCCTAGACAATCTTGAATCGAGTTTTCACCTTAAACTTTCCTGAATCAAACAGTGTTTTTTTGCAAGAGGCATCAGGCAGCCACTAGTTCGGAAAATCAGTCCTGACACCTCTAAGGAAGCCAAACAGCAACTGTGTGCAGGAAGCTCCTACATGGGATCTGCTTGCAACGCATCTGAGCCCAAAATGAGTTTCTCTCTGTTGTAGTCTTTCTTTGCCAGTGATCTGTTTGAAGCGCTTCAAAAGTAGAGGACAAATCACAGCAGCTAAGTTACAGTGTAACTTTCTCGTGATATATTGTTCTATCAGAGTTATTTTACAGCTGCATTCACAAGTCACTAAAAAGTCCAAGACAAAGCAGTATTTTATATGTTTATACGTGCAGACAGCAGAACATTTAAAGCAACAGTCCCATCAGTTCATAAATTATTTAAGGTGAGAGTGCCTTCAGTTCATGACAAAGTTCAAGAAGAATAATATTTTGTAGAAATAGTGTGTGATAGCCATACTGAAACCTGAACTGTTTATACATTCTGAAAAAAACCTACTTACCTTCCTTCAAAAGGTCTGTCATAAACCCCCTAGAAGATAAGTCATTGCATTCTACTGTCAGGTTTAGTCCTGTATTATTTAATGTGAATAATAAAGAGGAATCTGTTCCTATACAAGGCTGATCAAAATTCAGATTGAACGTTTTCCATCCCCAAAATGAGTGCTCTGTGGAAATGTTAATAGCCATCAAGAGAGGAAAAAAAAATATATATCTGGAAGGATAGCAGAGAAATCTAAGTGAAATATATTGCCTCAGGTTGCACCAAAACTAATGTCTGCACTGTCTGATGATCCATCCTGCAATTGTCATTGAGATCCCAGATCAGCATCTCTCATGCTGCAACATCATCCCCAGGTATTTCAGGATGAAAGCAAATACTAGGAAACTGCTTTGCATGTAGGAACTGCTCTCTTCAAACCCCTTCTGTAGTCTGAATACTCCATCACAATTGTGATTCATTCCTCCAGCCACATCTACTCAACAAGTGTTCCCATTCTGTAGTCTAAAATTACGATTTTCACAAAGATAATGACTTTTCCTGCCATTCTAGACATAATTTTAACTATGCTTCATCTTCATACTTTCTGACTACCTTTCTGTCTGACAGTGCAAGACAATTTGGTAACGACTTTTTGTCAGGATTTCAACAATTTGGTCTAGAATGCTTCCTCAGAAATACAATCTTAGTGCAGGAGCAAGCAAAACCAAAACAGCAGTACATGTGTTCTTATGGAAAACTATTGTTTTGTTTGTTTGTTTCCTTTGACCTTGGGTTTATTTCAAAGCCTATAGATGTCATTGACCATCTTTCTGTTTACTTCCATATGCTTGATTTCCAGCATACATGACTCTTGTGAATAAAAATTGTATCCTATATCTGCAACATGAAAAAACAAAGAAACAAATAAGGAAGGTTAGGGGGGAGGGAAATGGTAAAAATCAGAATTATGCCACTGGTTATAGTGGAGCTATACAATTTGACAATGACATGTCTTAGAAATGAAATTAACTTGCATCAGTCGGTATCCCACAGAAGAAATTTGCCACCTGTTGCTGCCCCTTATGGGACAGATTGCTTTGAGGAAGGGGTGGTAATCAGTGAAACAAGTGAATGTATGAGCCAATGTTCAGAATTTTACTGATGAACCAAGTAATTGCTTCTTTCCAACCCATTTTATGATTTTGTATTTACCATGCCATTTGGATAGTTGACAGTAGATTCTGGATCACACGAGTTAGATGATAGCAGCTGCTAAGTTTTTCCTTGGTTCCATATTCACATAGTTTTACATTTCCTCTCCTCTGGTTAATTTTGTTTTGCAGAACTATGCATGGGTCCTACAAGTCCTCCATGATAAGATTCTACTAAAAGGACTAAGATAATAATAAATATAACCAAAAAGGGATTAAACTGACGTGTTGAACTGAAGAGAATCTTAAACTTTCTTCTTTCTGATTGCACTCTAGTTTTACCAAGTATCACTGGCTTCTTTTAAGTTTAAGACTTATCTGAGGACTGATTTTCATGTTTTCTTTATTCAAAGAATTATTCTCATGTTCTGGCTGCCAAGGTAGATTTTTATAATCCCGATAGATTATATTCACTGTCAAGAAAGCACAGCTTTGGAAAGCACAGAAACAATCAAATCATAAAAATGTGTGAAGTATGTTCATGCGAAGTGTGCCAGAGACAGACTGATTGCTTGATTGAAAAGTCAAAATGTTACTGTTAAGTGATTTTTTTCCTAATTCAATAAAAAATTGAAGAACATTTTGCTACTTTTAAGCTACTAAGCTTCAGTCAGAATCTAAGAATAAACAAATCTTATTTCTCGCCCAAAAGAAGTGAGTAAGATTATGTCAAGAAGAGCAAAAACTGAATGAACCATAACAATTGTCTGTCGAAGTCTGTAGTTTACAGTTTAGGTGTTATCAGAGGTTACTGATATGTTTCTTAGTATGAAGTGATCTGTCATATTTTCTCTCTGAATTTTTGAAACATGTCAGTTTTGTAGAGTTCTGCAAGGTTTCAGCAAAGTTTTGGCAAAACCATGGTGATCTGTGTCTTTATAAGTAAGTGAGACTCTAGTAAGTGAAGCCACAGTAAACTAAAAAAAGCAGCTAATATCTCCTTGAGCTATGTGCAAACAAGAAATTCTCTACAGAGAAAGCTATAACAAATCTGTATTTGATGCATAGTAATTAATTGGATTAAACAATTATATTTACTTAGCATAAAGAAGGCAAGGTATGCACCCTTTAGACATTAATCAGGAATCACAATTGAATGTGAGCAATAAAGAACTATGAATACATACATGTGGTATAATCTGACACAAACCTTTAAATCACTGCATGCACACTGTCCCCCTCCCCCGTCATGTTCTGTTTTCTTTCTTTTCAGATGTAGAAGTAAGAAAGAAAAGGAGGTGAACATTTGGTCTATGCATATGAGGGAAATCCACAAAGGGTTTTTGAATTGTAATTATTTGGTCATCTTCTCTGTTGAAGTTTAGAGTTTAAAAAATGTTAAGGTATTTCTGTAATTTAGTATCGAATCTGAAAGAGATATAGGAAAACCAGAAATCGTTACAGAACACAGTTTTTTATTTCTCTCAGGCCTTAACCTCAAGCCTGAAGAAGATGTCTAATATATTTGTTAAATTCTAACACAGGTTTACACAAAGTGTTTAGTCACCGGAATATCTGATATCCTTTGTTACATCTTCCCACAACCAATTTAACTTTGAAGTTTTCCTGTTGCAGAGTTCTCCACGAGTCAGGCAGGTTTGTTTCATTGTGACTATACATTGCCCTGAAATGTATACAGCAAATACATATTATTCACAGTAGAGAAACCATACATGGATCTCTGGTCAAAATCTGCCTCTAAACTTTTAATGTAAATTTGTGCAGTCTGAAAAACTTTATTCATCTGGTGGTACAGAGTAAAACCTCCATGTCTGCATTTTTTAGTAGCCATTAATTGTTGTCTTGCACTGTTCTCTGTGCCTTCCACTCCATTAATCACAGGATAGTGGTGGGCCAGGGGGTGCACAGTGGGAGCACTTCAACTATAAGGAGTAAATTTTCTGCTGCTGCTCAAAATTGTGCAGTGAGCTGCCGTTCCAACATTGTTTTTTTCCTGTGAAATGCTATTCAAAAACCTCTTGTACGTAGGAACTGAGCTATCTCAAAGTCATAGTGAAAGGCACAGTATTATGGTGTGCACCAGTTTCTTTGTCCTCTAGTGATGGCACATTATGATTACAGTCCTGTGTCACATAAATTTAAAACTGAAAAATTTATACTACTTGTGGGAAACAGATAAATTAATGAGTAACATATTTGTAAATTGCTTTTGTGCTCTGCTCATTTTTTTCTAAAGGCCAGTAAAAGTAGTCAAACTGGGTGTAGTGGGCACACCTGGCCACAGGATGAGGCCATGAGCTGCTCTGTGCTGGTGCCGGAGAGCTCCAGCATCGGTGGGAACAGCACTGCACTCTGAGGGATCCCCAGTGCACCGACCTTCACGTATTTACGAAAGAGACGCAGCCACTGTGAGGAGGGGCTATGTGAGAGACAGGTGAGGAGAAATGGAGGGGACATGAAGGGGCCATTTCTGGGGCCTTGGCTGGAGATGCACTCTGTGAAGGACGTGCTCTCTGCCAGTGCAAGGACTACTGAGGGACCATGGCTGTGGACAACTCACACTGAGGCAGAAACACCCTGAGGGACTGAGGTCCTCACTGAAGGTCATGGGAGGGATCAGGTATTAAATGCAGCAAAAACAATGGGAGATGAACCTGGGGAAATGGTGATGAAAGCTATTTCCTAAGTATTTGTTTAACTGAGTATGGCTTTTCTCAATATTTGAATCGGTAATAAAAAGGTTGTGTTAATTGTCAGTAAATTAAATTAAATTAAGCCAGTTTACCCAGGTTGAGACTTTTGTGCCCACAGCAATGTGTTACAATGATTCTTCTTCTGAGTATTTTAAAATATATTGTGGTGACAGATGTTTTCATTTAAATTAACCTGACTTTGCTCCTCTCTCAATAATTTGACAGTTTATTTTGCTGACCATATGGCTATAACCAGAACCATAATCTATTGCATTTGAACTGAAGAACAAGGTGCTGAGGACAAATGATAAGAGAATAATTTGCTTTCCATCTCTGCTATTCCCTGCAGGGATGTTTTGCATAATAAAAACAACATTCTAGATTAAAATTGTTCCTTTTCTCGTATTAAGGTTCTTGTTCTTTTTAGGAGAATTTTATACCATATTCAGTGCTTTACTTAATGCTATAAACATCTTATTTCTAGTACAAATTTAATTCCTAGGGTCGGAAAATGGGGAAAAAATTTTGAGTTCCTGATTTTGCTGGTCAAACTTCCAATTAAACATTCTGTGCAATGTGTGTAAAGAAGGATTTGATTTTCAGCACTTAATTACTTTAGCCAGTTGCCATCTGTTCTTTGAATTCTGACCTTTCTTTCCAAGTTGAGGCTACATGGAGTGTCTGCAAGCAAGCCAATTAGATCATGGATGTTTCATGCTGACATTACAACAGACTTAATGTCCACCTGCAGAACCCTGTTTGATAAATTTAATATTGCTGACACAGTGGCCTTCTGCAACCTTCATCCAGCAAGCAAATAATAGTTTATTACACTTGGCATTGTTCGTTTAAAATATGGCACAATGAGCAGTGGCAAAATCGCATTTTGATTTGTTTTTTCAGCCCATGGCATCAATCATACGCTGTCAAAAGCCTTTCATGCTGCAGTTTCTCACAAAGATAATGCAAGTGAACTCTAAAAAACAACCCCATAAAACTACCCTTTTCTTGGCTAAGAGGAATGGTCACAGACTGAAATACTATAGAGCTTTAAGTCACATATTCTCCCATAAAATTTTCAGACAGCCAAGGTTGAACGTTGCAGGATGTCCATCACTGTACTTTTATATCACCTGTCCTCTACTTATGAAAGTGATTGAATGTCTACAGAGTTCTTACACTGACAACATGAATACATACAAAGTATCACCTTATTTCTAAAAGTAATCATACTAACAGATGATTGTCCATCAATGTACTATAGTGATATGATACTATTTAAGTATTGTTTACTAGTAAGTGGTACCAAAGACATATTCAAATCTATCTAAGCCTCCAATGAGATCCCAATTACTTGTGTGAACCTCAAAATATTCTAATTTGTGAATGTAGTAAAGAGGAAAAGAGGATAAGACTCTTGACAATAATACTTAGGATAGGACATCTATAGGACTTATTACCTAAAAGTTTATTTGCAAAGAGACTTCTGGAAAAATACATAGCTTCAGTTTCATTAAGTGTCTGAATAAATAAGCAGATTCACTCTTCCTTGAGGAACATTCTGAAGCTAAGTGCAAAGATGAGATGGAGGGTGTGATGTGAAGCCTGTCAATGTCAATGAGAGTCAGACCTTGTATTGATTTTAATGGTCTTTGAATCAAGTCCTAAGTGTGAGATTTTGATAACCCATTAAAGCTTCCACATTTTAAAACTGAACTTACTCTGTTGACCCACTGACTCAAAGACAGACAATAAATGTTACATAAAGAAGCATAAATCCTTACTGCTATATGGGAGCAGACTACTTCAGTGTTCCCTGTGCTTACAGTACTGAGCCCCACAGCAGTATAGGTAAAGTGTGGTGTTGCAGTTTCAGAAGCAATTTTGCTGAGTTTCAGGGAGATTAATCTCTTAATAGAACCACAGGTTGTCTGTTTGGTCTTAATAGGAATCTTTTATTCCCCTCTCCACTTCTTCAGTGCTACAAAGTGCAATAAACCCAGCTGCATTCGCACTGAATGAAATTCACTTTATTTCAGTGCTAGGTAGTGCCGAAACTTCTAATGAGCCACTTTGCTCATTCTGTTTATTTCACAGTATCAAATGGAAAACTCGTGCAGCAGGAAAAAAACTCTGGAGGTTATGTCATCTTGCTGAGTCTGTCTCCCTAAATGGAATGTTTTCAGGATTCTGGATAGAGAATTAGAGGCTATTTCAGCTTAACAAATGAGTCTAAATACTGAATTTCTTCTATATAGGTACTGAGATGTTTCAACATTTACACAGTAACATCTGAATAAAGGGAAAGTTAAACTGATTTAGATAAACGTTTAACATAAACCACCTTTCTTAAATGCATTACCTTCAAGGTGTCACACAGAAAGTAATTCTATTTTTAAACTGATCTGTGATGCATATATGCAAATGTTACTTTTTTCATTTGAAACAGGCACAATAATGTACTTAATTATTTTTTCTTCACAGAAGACTACAAATAACATCAATGGCAAATATGTCAGCCCTTAATTTCCTAGAGCATGCCATTTACCTCTATGATCCTGTCTTTATTGCCTTAACCATGTCTGCGACAAGACAGTCTGAAGACCAGACATGATATTCTTTTGATATTTTCTATAATCGCTGCCTACACAGTTTTTTTACAATTACATTTGGCCTAAGAAAGAGTAGTATCAATGGATGAGCATAAAGAAAAAAATCATATCCTCTATGCCTTGTGACTCTTTGCCCCATTGTGATAATTAATATTTAAACATAGATTTATTTTTTAATTCCTATCATCATATTTATCCCGTGTGCGTGCATACACACTTATAATAACAGTCTTGCTTCATCATTCTGTTTCCTAGAATGCAACAGACAATGTTCAAGCAAACAAAAATACTACTTTATTTTTTTGTGACCCATACATTTACTCATATTATGACCTGACAATGTGCTTATTCTCACTTGGCTGGCATTTTAAGACTTCTTCAAAGAGTAGACTTTCTAACAGCATTGTTTCTAAGGACTGCCCATGTAGTCTACTCAGGCTCTTTATCTGCTATTACATGTCATTTTGGGGCTGCAGTGGTCCTCTCCTTCCTGGAGGGAGACTGAGACAGCTCTAACCTTTTCTCACCTCTGAATTTCTCTAGCAAGAGCATGTTTCCATCTACTACAAGGTTACACCCACAATAAACTGCTGAAAAGCTGTACACTTTGGGTGAATTTTCTCCAACAAATGTATTCCCTACTTCCATTCTGTCCTTTCCCTTCCTCTCACTTCATTTAGTGTTTCTTTCCCTGCTTACTCTCCACAACAAACTCCATATTGAGTCTGGAATCCCCCTCTTGTCCTTATCTAGCCACCCCAGTTCTCCTTCACCCTACCTGCACTCTTAACTCTTTACCCGTGCTTTCCTAGACCTATACTGTCTAACTTCATGACCACTTTAACTCGTAATCGTCCTGCACAAAGGTGTTGCTTGTATTAATCTCTCATATGTTTGTTTCAGCTTGGTCTTTGTGAGGTTGAAGAGGAAGCTTGTCTCGCCTTGAAAGCTACTCACCAAGCCTTGTTCCCAATTCTGGAGCTTTATCTTCAATCTGCCTGGATGATAGGCTGAATATTGCAGTGGATCCTCAGCAACTCCAGATAAGGTTTGATTAACCCTTGAAGGCATATAAAATTTGCTTTACTCATGAACTTAAGATCCATGAATTCAGGCCCAGATGTTTTTCTTAGATCTTTTCTATTGATGTTGTTGTTAAAATTTACTTACAAAAATGAGACTAAAAAAGAAAAACATTTATAAACTACTGAAGACCAAAAAATGAAAAGGACTAACCAAAGTAACATCTTTGTCAACTCAGTATGTCAGCCTACAACAGAACAGAGAAAATGTACTGCGTGGAAGCAGTTGCTGCTCAGTCCACGTGCCATCATGTGTGTTCTCCTCTCTTTCTCATGCCTTCACTTGTTAGGCTGCTATGGGACTGACATTAGTGTGATGCAATGATATGGGATGGCCAGGTCCCTAGAGTTCAGAAGTCTATTTTTCCAGACTGCGCCAGCACATTTTCATCTGTTCACTTGCCATTTTTGGAAGAGAATATTTAAGTTTGCTTAGAAGACTGTAGAGAACCATTTGGCCTCCATGGTTTAGGGCCAAATTCATGCCATGTTTATAATTTTTTATACTGTCCTCTCTCTCTTGAATTCTCTCTTGAATTCATGGTAACATTACTAAATTAATGCCTTTTAAGCAATTATGGATCCATTGAGGGTAATGTTCTTGCTATTTATAACTTTTGCAAACAAGAAATAAGGACCAGAGATTGTATTGAACAGACAATTTTTAGGGAAAGATTAGTACCTCATTAGAAAGCAGCTTGTGCTGTTGAGTATAGGAACATTTTTGCTTTCCAGACAGATTAGGCAATCATGGAATTAATTACTCACTAGCTATATGAGCTATTTCATTAGTTCTGAAGTCAGCTCATGAGTTGCAGTGATGATGACAGTGGAAATCACTGAAGTAAAAAATGCTACATCATCATTTAAAAAAATCAAAACAAGTCAAAGCATCAAAAAACAATCTGTCTGTATTCTAGCAGCAGCTATGCAGCTTATGTCAAAATACTCTAATGTACTGAGATACACTGGTATTAGCCATAACACCTAACAATAAAGGGAGACACTGAGATAGAAGCAAGAGGCTGCTGTCCCAAAAAATAAAATCAAGAAATAAGAGGAAACACTTTACTGACTTTACAAATTATATATTTCAACAGAAGGTGGTTTGAAAAAAAAAAAAAAAAAAGGAAATAGAGTTCATGTTACTGCATTAACGAGCTAACAGAATTTTATGCTCAGTGAGAACTAGGGGAATTATTGATTATATGTACAACAACTGAACAGTTAGTAAAAATCCAGAGGTGTCTCTCAGTCTCAGACTTAAAATCAGAAGTCAATGTGGGCATGTCTATCCTATTCCTGTAAATCATCCATCATTGTTATAGCCAGCAAGAAAAGAACTTGCATGTTACTCACCACCATTCCAGATGAGCTATAGATTTCATGTTTGTATACTTTGTATACAGTACATAAATGTTATCAGTGACTACTGGCATTTAAGAGGAAACTGAGCACTCTGCAAGAACAAAGCCCTAAATAATCGTTTATATTCTATTTGAGTAGAACCTGAAGCAGAAAGTTGATTCACATTTGCTCATTGATTGTGTTACAATGCACAAAAAGAAAGCAGTCGAAAAAAAAAGCAGATTTTATTTCACAGCTTTTTGGTTTAACCAGCAAGTTAAACAAGAATAGCAAAGCCCATTTCCTTATTTTTAATGTCTGTGATCCTTTCAAATTTTGAATAAATTGATCATGCCTTCACTTTCTTGAATTAGAGATTATTATTCTCTGTGGTAAAAGGAGTTAATGTTGACAATTATTTCTTTCCAGGCATGCCTGAAGCATTTTAATGGGAAAAATTCATCCCAGTGACATTTTTAAGTAGTGGATTAATGCATTCTTAGTAGAAAACTATTCTTTGTATAGATTAAAGAAGCTGGGAAGTTTTTAATATTGCCAAATATTGAAGACATTCAATTCCATATGAGGCATTAAAGCTAACAATTTAAGAGAAAAGATTAAGGGGATAAATTTTATTCTCTTAGAATTTGCAAATTATATACACATCAATATATTATGTGAGGCATTTGCTGAAAGCATGGAAATAATATACAGAGATGTAAATTTTTATATATAAAGACTATTTTAAATTAATGAATTTGGGGGATTAAGTAAGTGTCAGGTGATAACTCAGTTTTTTCAACTCCAATACTAGGATTGGATTAATCTGAAGATAACAAAATTTAAATTTTCAGGGTTTGTTTGTTTGGTTTTTTCTAAGAGTTAACTGGATGAATTTATTGACAGCAGTGTTCTCCTGTCACAGAATTTGATTTTGGCAAACTGATATTTTCTAATAAAGGTATTCTGACAAACTGTTCCTCACAAACTCAAAAGCCAATGTTTAAAGGAGTAAGGCAGACTCTTTTAAATTACATTCAGAGTTTGCCATTCATGATCCTTAAGGACAATCAACTCTAAATAGAGTAGCAATGCTATTCCAGTGGGTCTCAGTTGCTTAGAGTAAACTCTCATAATATGTACCTTTACACAGTGCTCTTTGTTCCTAGACACAGTTCAAAGTAGCAAACAGAATGAAAGTTGTCTCCTGAGTGAGGAAGTGTACCAGGTTTTGCCCAATACTGAGATAAAAAAGGCCACTTTTTCCAAAAGAACTGGCACAAATTTCTGTGCTTAATATGGTAGGAGAGTGTCAGTATAGCTTTTCTGCATAACTGCAGTATGAGTTAACAACCTGTATCACCAGGAACATATAGCGATAAAAAATGTAAATGCTTATAGTTAACATATATAAGTCCAAATTGCTGGTACTTCCTGAAAAGCATCTGAAACATCCTCAAAAGCTTCAATGATTAATATACAAGTTCCTTGAATTCTAGAATAACATTTCTGTTTGTGATTTACCAATTCACTTAACCATGAACCAGACATTGTCTGTGAACTAGACATTCCAAAGCCCAGACTAAATTATCCAGCTCCTTTCCATGTAACTGTATTATTTCTTAACATCTGGAAAATACAGATGAAGTACTTTACCTTTACAAATGACAACTTTACTTCAGAAAAAGTTTTATTCTAAACAGCTGTGAGAAATGGCCACATGTATGGAGGACAGAAGGTAAAGACACCACAATACAGAGACTGCTCAGTCTTGAATGTTGACAAATTTTACTCTTTTGGTAGGAACGAGATCTATCAGGTGAAGCTCACATCTCACTCTTCAAAGCATTTTCTTAACAGTATTTTTAAGAGTACCATTTGATATATACATCTCCTTTGGTCTTTCTTACCTATTACTGATACATAATGGAAAGACAACTCTAAACCTAGATTATGCTTTGTGGTTCTGAAATCAGAAACAGTGGCTTAGACAACATTTGAAGAAAGTGCAGTTTTTAAGATCAGTTACAGAGCACTAGTGAGGTGAACAAGGTTGGACTGCAGCAAGAAAGATTGGAAGAATGACTATAAAAATATCTCTGAAGCTTTCATATTATTATGAAAAGTTTAAATTACATTCAAAATGCCCTAAGATTACATGACAAATTTACATCTCGCTTTCAGTAAGAAACTTTCCTGTAGTTCCACCTACCTCTTCTGGTGAATTGAGCAGAAGACTCCTGAATGAAGGAGAACCTTGACAGATGTGTATAGCTAAAAGAAGTCAAATTTCTGTAGTACATTTCAGAGATGAAATGTTATTATTAAAGCTTCTTTCATATGTGGTTGCTCCAAAGCAAAGCTTCACAGAATCATACAGAATGGTTGAGCTTTGCTAAGTTACAATCATTTAATCATGGAATTGTGGAATAATTATGTTGAAAGAGACTGCTAGAGGTTCTCTGGCCCAGAGCAGGACTAACTTGGACATAACTAGAATGTTAGATCAGGTTATTCAGGACCTTGTTCAGGAGAGTTTTGAGCCTCTCAAAGGAGAGAATACAAGCTGTTTTTGTATTTTCCTAAGGCTGTCAGTCAACTTCCTCTCTAGATCCAGCAAGCCCACTCAGTGAAGCTCCTTAGGTTCGAAGGATTTGGATGATGCTTTGGAAGCATTTATTTCAAGAATGGACATATGTATGCAAATTCTTTAGTGCCAGGTTCACATGCAGGGCTTAGGCTACAAGCTGGCTGAAAGCTATGTAGCTGTAGCTGAATAGCACTGGGGTTTCCAAATCTTACTGGTGTTACATTAGCCAAAGTAAGTGGCTTCTGGCCAGCTCAAAATGAGACAGAACTACCTTGTATGTATCTGTAAAATGGACTTTATAGACTCGATATCCCTAGTATGGCATATCTTATTTGCCTAAGGAGCCTGAAAGAACCATCTGGTCGGTTTTGATCCTCATAGTTATTGTGATAAGAAACTCATTCAGGCAATTCTTCTGCAGCTGCAAAAAAGTGGTGAGACAGGCTGTATTTGGGAGAGAAAAAAAAAGATCTCAAATGTTGCTAAATATGTTTCAGGATAATGGCCTCAATAGCACATCTGATGAGTATTTAGAGTGAGTGAATGCTGAATGCCTTATCAGTGATAACACAGACAAAGGTTATGTGCATGTGCCACACATCAAACATTGATCTCACTGCAATTAATTTAAGTGAAAAATTGTCTCCATCAGCAAATGCTTTTGCACAGCATCATAGACTATTTCTTTGTCGTTCCTTTTGTTTTTAGTGGGAAACTTTGACCTGTCCATGCAAGTTAGAAATCTTTGTTTCTTATCATTTATTAGTTCTCCGTGCTTTGTAATTAACCTCCCAACCTTGCAGCCTGAATGTGGTAGAAATTGTTATTAATGTTTTGATAAACAACATTCTTTTTTCACCATCTGGGATTATTTTTATAGAAATGTTAGTATTGTAATATAAATATGATCCACATCACCTTCACCATGTTAACCTTCTACTGATTCTATTTTTTACTAAAAGATTACTCAAAGGCCATTTAAAGGGATGTTAATACTCATTGGAATTTTCGGTATATGTTGACATTGCTATTAGAAGGTGCTGGTACCGAGGTTAGCTTCTGACATATAAGAAGAACATTTTGAAAAGATGTCAGCAATTTAGATACCACACACTGGTAAGGCCAGAGTGTGACTTTGCACAGACACTGAAAGAAAGAAATTCTCTTATAATGGAATAGAGGCAAAGTTCTGCTGGCAGGTTCTTGAACACAAATAGAAATGATGGGCTTCCTTAGACATTTATTTTAAAATGTCAGCAAGTACAAGATGTGCAAAATAAGGGCAATAATTAAAATGCAGGGTAACTGCATTGTGCTCAAAAGCGACCCGAGGCAAAATGTTTGGGAAGTCAATAGGGGCTTAATAAATCATTTCTAGAGGTCACCAGCACCAAACAGTGTGAATGCAAAGCCGTACTTCGCATTTGACCCTGCCCAGGTCACATTGTGGAACTGATTAATTGACAACGGTTAATGCTACAAGATTGACTCCAGAAGGACTATGGTAAAAAGTGAAGTAACTTTGCTGAGCAGAAAGAAGTACAAGCAGACAATCCAGCTTGTTTCCAGATTACCACACATTATGATTTCAAGTTGTTTGTAAATTATGCCGAAAGAATTATCATTATTATCGTAAGTGCAAATCTGGCAGATTTTTCTAAAGAGCCACACAAAAAATATGACTGTAGGACCATCAGTAAAATTAATAAGACATGCACAAATTATAGCTATCATATATAAAAATGTAATTGTTCTACTTACTTTAACATTTATTTGCATGAGAAGATTCACTCTTTGAAAAAAAAAAGGAAACATTGGTTTTTCAGTGTCTAACTGCTCAATACCTACATTTATACATTATCTATTCAATACATTAAGATGTGTTCTGTATGAAGAGGCATTATATTACGTATTGTAAACTCATATTCTATTTTCATAACATCCACTGAAAGAAGGAACCCTTCATTTAGGTTTACTTGCCTTTGCCTTAAAACAACATACACAACCAACAAGGAGTACAAGAGTAATACATACTCTTAAATACAATTTATGAAGCTGACATATCATCAGTGAAAACTATAAAATTTTCATTTGGCACATAAATCAATACAGTAGAAATTGTAGCCCAGAGAGGAGAACCAGCAATATGATGTTGTGATTGCTGGGTGATGACACATGTAAGTGGCTGAAATAGGTATCCTGCTGAAAAAGAACTCTTCTTCCTCTTGGGGGTACATATTAAAGCCTTTGCATAACCAGAACACACAACAGTGAGAGTGTTGCAGTTCTTGTGGGAGGATTTCTGACCAGTTATTTGAGGAATTACAATTTTGGTAGAAAAGAAATCCTTAGGAAAGTCTGCAATATGGTAGCTCCCTTGAATTCACAGCAGGTACAGGGAGGGGAGCAGATTATATAGAGAACAGGGAAAGAAGTGAACAGGACACATGGGAACAATGATTAAAATATGGGCAGATACTTGAGCACACTAACTACTTGCATGAGAAGAAGGTAAATAACTGAAGTTTGTTCTATATTTCTATGGTTCTGTAAACTTAGAAAGAAGTCTCACTGTGTTAATTTTGTCCCATATTCTGTTTTTTCCCTGTACCAAGTTTCATAAGTCCTGCATAAGGCACAGACATTACATGTATTTGTTCAGTGCCTTTATATCTTTCACTAATGCTCTGCCTCCCATAGAAATATTACCAAATAATTAACTACCTATATGGCACCTAGAATAAAAGTTACACACTTCTAGTATTACTTACTAGTATAGCCCACAGGAACTCAAGAGATGATGTCTACTCTGTAGTTACACCACCTCTCTCCAAAATTCTAGATCACAAATAAGAGCCAGTTCTGAAAGATTCACAGTAAGATTCACAAGGCAGAGCTAAGTGGCAGAGCAATAGTTATCCAGATTTATAACAGAGCCTACAAATTGTAGAGCTACTAAAATCCTGTCAGGTCCTGATATCCAAGTTATATGCTTTTGCATAAAATTAAAGCATCTGACTCATTTTCATAATGGCCCACAGCTTTTCTCTACCACAGTCTTACATATCTTTAGAAGCCAAAATAGTTGTATATCTCAAAAGTAAAAGCAGTATAACATTTATTTCCAGATGTGAGAAAGTCTTCTGCCTTCCAAAACAACTGCATTTGATTACTAATAACATAGTGTAATCTGAATATGATTCAAATTTTAACTGAATCACCTGATGTTGCATTTGCTAATGCACATTTCCATGGAGAGGCACAAATTTGATTTATTTGGAGAAATTTATGGCATTATTTTACATAAAACCAGAGCTAGAATGAAATATATACTTTAAATATTTAATATCAAAACCCAAACCTCTAAATACTTAAGGGTCTAATATTTCTGATAACTACTCCTGAAGAAGTTTCCTTTCTTAAAGGAAAACATTTCCCAGTCATTTTGTCAATGAGCTATCTCTGTAGAGCTGAGTTTTACCACTCTTGCATTAGTTTTCTTGGGCTTGGATACACTGCAATATTACGTATGACTAGCTTTAAAGTCCAATATAGAATAATGCTGGCCCACAATACATAGAAGAGTAGTATTTAAAGTGGTTTGAATATGAGCCCATGAGGGCTAGTGACTGGTGACACTTTCTGGTCTAAGAAAGTAACAAATATTTAACATTTCTAATAATTAAATAATTTAATAAGTATAGAATATTACTTCAGTATTATCATGTAGAATATAACAAGACAACCCAACTTAGAATCCATTCTCAGCACTTTTTCTTTAAACCATTTTTTAACTGATTTGGAAAAGATTTTTGTCCTTTTTTCTGTGAAGGCATCATGCCACCCAGAGGCCATCTGAGCTCATTACAAGGTTTGGTTGCTAGGGTTATACAAAAATCAGCCATCTTCTGGTCAACATAAGGTTTGATCCCTATTTCATCATTAGCAAAAATATTTTTTTTTCTATAAGAAGACCTGACTTTTGACTGAAATGATATTTATGACTTCCATGATTGACAGCGTTTTCCAAATTCTCTATAAAACAGGACTGTTCAGTCAAGTAGCAAACAGGAAGCTCGAGGGGAAGACTAATCCAAGAAAAGCATATTAGCAGAACAGAAATTAGACATCAGATAACTTCAATGAATTTAGCTTCCTAAAATTCCCATTTCTCTTATCTGTTTTCTGTCCTGTAAATCACAGCCATTGATTGCTATTAAATGGGAGCACAATGTCCTCTCAGTTTTCAGTGGCAATAGCAGAAATTTTGTGTATAGCTTTGAAATTCCTTGAGAGTTCATTCTCAAAGTAAAAATCTGCAGGCTCACTGGTATTTCAAAATAAGCCCAAAACAAACCAAAACAAACACACAAAAAGTCTAACTTTTTTGTTACCAGATTATTTATCTTTGGATTTAGTATCACATCTCAAAGAGTATAATGCTCAGACATTATTTCCCAGCCTACAGCGTATATCAGAATCTTTTCATCTTATACCTAGGAAAAAAACTTTAAAATATTAACTTCCTTTCATGTTCCCAAAATTGAAAAAGTGGTCCCCAAAGATTTTTCTAAAGATGTGAGAGAACTTGACAGAAAAAGTTATGACCATGCACTTGTCAACTCCTACTCACAGGCTTGGTTGTAGTCATCAGATTGATTCTTTAACCATAGTTTATGAAGTAGTTAATGATTAGCAGTGTAAGCTTAGAATAAACCATCAGGGACACACAGCACATTGTTTCTTTATGCTACAAGGAGCGGTGGCCTATGGTATTTATTTCTCCTTGAACAAGATGGGGATACCCTTGTAATCATAAGTCATTGCAGACTTTACAAGTTATTTTTGCTACAATATTTGAATTTCTCCACTCTCTAGTACAGCAAGTTTTAAGCAGTGATGACAAAGGAATTGATTCTCTTACATTAAGGTTAAAGTTTTCAAGACAGAAATTTCTCAGGTTTTAAGAAGGTAGATTTGAAGAGAGAAAATATTTTATCTGTTTCAGGTAGGTAGCACTTATGTTGATAGGCAATGTATAGAGACTGTGTTACATGGTTTGTTATACTGTGATGAATCGATGAAAAACACAAGAAAACTTTTTTTATGGGCAGTTGAGCATTACTGCAAACTATTTTCAGTCACTGCATTTTTTCTCTGCATGTTATTCCATGAACTGAAAGACTGTCTTGTGAAAATACCAGAAATAAGGATAAATTATAACTTAAATTGGTCTACTGTATGTAAAAACAAAATGAGAATTCAAGATATGTTATGTTTGATTTTATACCAGTGATAATTAACCTCAGTCAGGCATGATGTGTTGTAATTTTAGTACTAGGTTAATACTGCAGTTGTTTTAATAAAAACATGGAAAACATTTACTCCAATCACCAAAAATCCAATATTCATATTATAAGAATGCTACATCATCCTTTTTTCTCTGAATGCAATCAATGGTTTTTCTGTAATTCATTAGTATTCTTACTGTCCCTTACTGTATTCTTGTCAGCTTGCCTGTGTGGAGAGAGAAGGCTGATACTTAAAAAAAACCCAAGTTCCTTTTCTAAAGAAAGTTCAACTTCCAATAGTCCACATGAAAAACAAACCCAAAGAAATACTTTTCTGGGATTATTTTAATAAAAAAGTGGGATTTAAATTTACAAATACCCTAGAAGGGCAGGAATGTGTTCCTGTGTTTACTGATCTCTGGTTTATCGTAGCTACTAAATTCAAACCATGTTTACTTAAGTACTCCTTTCTCAGCCTTGCTTCTGCAAATATCTATTCACTGGCTTATATTTTATGTTCACTTATATATTATATTCACTGGCTTAATTGTATATATACACGAAATCAAACAAAAGTAGATTTCAATGGAATTATTCATCACATATAAAGTTAAGGTTCTGGCTATCTATTTATAAGTCAGAACATGATTAAAAAGTGTATCAATGAGCAGTAGAACAAAAACACTTCAAATCTACACATTTTATTATTTGGGGTTTCATCTGGACTTTGTTTCCCACCCTGCAATGTGCATTTGAGTTCTTAGGCTGGTCAGATAGGCAAATCACATCACTTTCTGTATCTGGACAAGAACAAGGTATGGGAAGCTTGGAAGCTGAGAAGAAAACATGAACAGGAGGATGTTTTAGGCATGGGATGCAGCTACCCCCCCAAAAAAACTTGTTATGAATAATAGAACAAATTGTGTGGTATGCAACATACACTATAAAAATTGAATCTGGGTACACTCTGTGTCAGCCTGTACTTCCTATACACTATTGCAAATGATCTATCAGTCTTCATTTTTTAATGGCTGGTGTTTCTTTTTTTTTTTCCCTGTTCCTAATTGTACTGTTCATTACTTTAAGCAATATTAAGAAAACTGTAAATTGCTTTATATGTGAGAGCTCCATTGCTTCCAATTATGCAGAGAATGTCAGTTTTCTTTAGCAGGATAATCAGTCTGTAATGTTGCTCTGAAATGTTGACTTCACTTGCAATAAGATGCAGTTAATTAACTTGAAGCACTTTGAAAGTTCATGTTGAAGAGTCATTGGAACTGAGAGAAAAAGTAAACTCAATTGAACATCAAAAGATAAAAATGATCTTTTTATCCTATGTTCTGACTTGCTCCAAAAATCCCAGTTATCCTAGGAAATAAATCCTGAATGCTTTATTACCTTCTTTTAACAATTTTTTTTTCCCCTACTCCTCTTTAGTCTCTCAGTATCTGTAATTTTTGATCAGGTCAGCTGTTCTTAAGACATTTTAATTGTTAACTGGAATCAGTTAGAGTAGGTCAAATGGAAATCTGTCAGTGAATCCCTGAATGCCACAGCACCTCAGCTTCTGTCTCATGATTCCAGTCTATTCTATGAGCCAATATTTGCATTTGAAATGTATTTTCTGTGATGCATCAGTCTCCCCTTTAGTTGAGCTAAATGCTAAATCGTGGCATTTCCGTCAGATAGCCTCATCACCTGAGGACAAGAAACAAGCAAACTGACGTCTCTGAGTTTATCTTATCATTGGTAGAAAAAGCCCAACAGGTTAAGTAAAGATGAACAAAATTTTCCGTCTAGAGAGTAAAAAATTACGTATTTGGCTTTGTATGCTTATGTTAAAATGAATATTTCAATAATTGATGATTATATTTTTGTAGTTCTATGGGCAATAACAAATTTCAATACTGGTTCAGGGCAAAAACAAGTGTTGAAGAGTTTGAATTTATTTCAGAGCAGAAATCCAAATTTTAAATTAGATTAATTCATAAGAGATGGTCCAGCTTTCCTTTTTTTCCTTAGAATTAGATCTGTCTTCTAACTATGAGCTGAAAAGGACAGTCCTAATTTATTGTAACAATATATTTCCATGAGATAAAATGTTTTCCTGTCTCATTGACTTTCAGTATTTGGTGAACTTTTGTCACAAGCATGTACCTGTGGCTCAAGTTCAACATGGTGTCCGCCAGAATCCCCAGGTCCTCTTCTGCAAAGATCCTTTCCGGCCACTCAGTGCCCAGTACGTAGGTAGTGGTGCCGGGGGATATTCTTCCTCAGGTGTAGAACTTTGCACCTTCCCTTGTTGAACTTCATGCAGTTTCTGTCAGGCCATTTCTCCAGCTTGTTCAGGTCCCTTTGGATGGAAGCACAACCCTCTGGCACATAACCACTCCTCCCAGTTTTGTGTTGTCATCAAATTCGCTGAGTGTGCACTCTTCCCCATCATCCACATCTCTAATGAAGATGTTCAACAGGATTGAACCCAATATTGACCCCTGGGGTATGTCACTGGCCTTCAGCTAGACTTCATGCCACTGATCACCACTCTCTCAGCCCATCTGTTCAGCCAGTTTTAATCCTCTGCATTGAAATGGGCTGCTCATCCAGCCCATACTTCATCAGATTTTCTATGAGGATCTGATGGGTGACTATCAAAAGCCTTCCTGAAATCAAGGTAGACAATATCCACTGCTCTACCCTCATCTACCAAACCAGTCATGTGAGACAATGAGGCGGGGACTGTCACAGCCCCTACATTTGATACCCCCTAAAAACCGTGATGCGAGAACAGTAGGTTGCTCATATTCTTAATTCATGAATAAATGATCATTTCAGTAATAACTTAGCAACAGTGACAGCAGTAGAGAGGAACAGACACCATAAATGCAAAAGCAGTATCATGATAAGTAGGCAGCTATTAAAAATTACCAATTAATCCCTTCAGAAAGATCACTTCAGAACAAATAACCACCAAACTAATGAGAACAGTAAGACCATAGTTAAAGGCAAATAATACCATAGGTTCTTTATTCCTGTGAACCAATGATAAATTAATGCATTAGTTCATACTTTTGCTATCTGTAGAATTTGAAGAAGCTTATAATCGTCATCAGCAATCCTACCCATTTTCCTTTGTCATTTTTTTTATTAATGATGTTTGTAAATTAATAAGAATAAAACTGAGAACAGATGCAATCCTAATCTCCCTAAGAAGCTTATTAAATATTCAGACACTCTTATATGAGGTAATACATTTTAGCTGAAGATCTATACATATAGGTCACCACTGTGTGTGAAATATATAAAAATATATATCACAGCTAAGTGTGATTTAAAGGTTTCTAAAGGCTGCCACTGAAGCTGGAAAGCTTTAATAACTATGTCATTGAAGCTAAGTTATAGGTCATATTTGTTCATATATATACACCAGTGCAATTAACAAATATATTAAATTGTCAGGTATGACTTTTTATGAAATACATTAAATAAGTTAATAGTGCAGTTAATATTACTGTAGAAGTCAAAGAAAACAAATCAATAACTGTTATGCAAATTTAACATCTAAAGTAATATCTGCACTTAAAAGTGAATGTGTGCTTTAAAGCTGAAATATGATGATATTCAAAATACAATGTAAATGTCTTTTTAAAATTACATTCTCTAGTTCTTAAAATTTCGTATTATCAAACTTCCTCTAAAACAGATAGTACATAAAATTCAGTAGTCTACAGGGCAATTAATTCTCTGATGGGTGAATAGTTTCACCATACAAATCTGTTCCTTTAATACATCAAGATAAAGTAAAGAAATAGAAGAAATATTAGTGTCAATAAATCTTATGCTGAAATACCAATAACTTCTCATGTTGTGGTGAGAGGAAACATGCAGTATTGTCCTTTAAGTCTACATCTGCTTACATTCCTGAAGAGACATTGGATACGTGCTCATTTGTGACCTGCTCTACTGATGATTTGTTCAGATAATTTAAATTTAAAAGGTAATGCAAAGCCTATGACACTTATTTCTTTGTTGCTTATAGTAGTCTGTTCGTTTGGGCGTATTTTCAGCTAGCAGGAGGGAGAGCGTTGATGTGCAACGTGCTGGTAAGCTTCTACTCATTTAGACAAGACTTCACAAAACTAAAGCTGTCCAAAAATCGACAAAATCTTCCCAGAAGAGAGAAATCTAAAAGAGCATGTGAAACCATCTCAGAGAAATTATGCAGAAAAATGAGAAAGAAATTAAAACAAGATTTGAAGTCTTGTCAAATGCCTGAGGAGTGACTTGTAGACAGACCGCAAAGCCACATAGCTGGACGTAAAAATGTTTTTTGCTTACCCAGAGAAGCTGTGAAGCAACTGACAGATCCTGAAACATGGGATAGAAGACCTATCTGCAGTTTCTCTGTCATAGATCAGGGAGAGGCAGAAAGGAAATTTTAAAACTAGGGGAAAGCTTTGACCACTGAAGAATTTCTTGCTTAAAGTGAGCTGAGTAAAGAATGCAGGGAAAAAAAAAACTTGTCAAGGGAGGAAAGCACTGTAAAAACTATCTGTCTGAATAAAAAATGAGGGCAGCCAGAGAACTGAAGACAAGAGATGTCTAAAGCTCCCTTTTCTCAGCTGAGATGGAGACTATAAAACTAAATCAATGGAAAAATTTGCTTTTCATGGAAAGTAAAACTCATCAGTTTCTCTTTAAACTCAATTTAACATCATATTCCTACTGAATAATTGGAGAAATGAATATGAACAAATATTTCTGGCAAAAGTTGTAAGAAGTACAATAAACAATACTATGCCTATAAAGACAAACCTTAGTTAAATGGATCTAGCACAAACCTTCAATATGTTGCCTGGATCCATACAATATTTTTTGTTAACTATGGCTCTTCTAAAAGAAATTAACAGGTGATTGGGGAAAGAAATCTCACTTGAATTGCCAGAGGATTTGAAAAAATGTGTCTGTCTGACTTACCCTGATACCTAGTAGACCTATGTACTGATGTTCAGCCATATATTGATTCTGAGATTATTATTCTGAAATTGCTATAATTGTTATTTATCTGTGAAGCAGACCAATAGAATGGGAACAGACGAAGAGAGAAATGAAAGCTATCCATCATGTGTCCCACAACATATCTAATGCAAAAGGATTGGAACTTGTTCGTATTTGCAGTGTCTTGGAAAGAAAAAAAAAAGTTAACTACCTCATATAAAATGAGAGGATTGACAATAACATAAAAGCCACAACTATAGAAAAATACGCCTATAAGACAAAACAAAACCCCAACCAACCAAGCAAACAAGAGCTCTTCAAAGACAAATGAAAGCCTAAGCCAAAATAAGAGGATTATAGATTCATGTCAAACCAGGAAGAATATCACATACGTCTAAGATGATATCTTAATCTGTTAGAAAACTGTCAAAAAAACTGCTCAGCACAAAAAAAACCCCAAACAAGTATCACCTGCTTATCTGGCACTAAAAGCACTGTATTGCAAACTGTCTTTAGAGGATGGTTTTTCACATCATTTGGCAAGAAATAGACAAACTCTTCTGCATGTGTGCGTGTATGCTTGTTGGTATGTGAGTGAGGATGTGTACGTATGTGTATGTGCATGTCTATTCACTTACATGTATGTGGCTGATAGAGTCAATGTCAAACGGAGCAGCTGCTTTGTGAAGATAAGCAGCTGCTGCAATCTCATGACATGACACACATCTCCTGCACTAGAAGGTGCTAATATTCCTTTAGCCATGTCAGACACTTCTCTCAGTAGTTAATCTGTGGCTCCACGTCTATCACCAAAGATAATTACAGTGTTGTCATAATATTAGAGGATGCAATTACCTGGGCATTAGAGTTTTAAAGTATTTAACCACCTTAAGTGTATAATTATCCATTAATCTGAAGATAACATTTGATTGCCTACTGCTGAATTCACAGAGTAATTATATGTTTATCCATATTATAAAGTAAAATAAACCTTTGAAGATAATAGCTATCTAAATATTTGTTTCTTAATAAGATTACAAATCTATCATCTACTACAGTTTATAAGGCAATTTAAAAAAAATAAATAATTATAGAACTGCATCAGTTTGAGTGAGCTGAAACTTTAGTGCTCATGTCAGTTTTAGCACATTGCAGTAGATAAGCAATCACGGAGAAGCCATATTCATTCCTTTTTTAATACTCCAAGGGTAGTGAAAATGGTAGAGTATGTAATGGATCTTTGGGGAAATCTGCTCCTTTCCTTTGTGCTTGTTCATTTTGTCAACTAGCCTGTAAGTTCCAAGGTCAGCGACAAGTTAATGTCCTATCACAACTATGCTATGTTTTAGTAAGAGACATCATAGCTCTGTGATGTAAGAATGCATTTCCTGATTCTTTCTCTTTATGAAGCTTTAGCTGTTATTGAGATAGAACTTATAAAAATTTACAACTGGAGAAAATTTCAGTAGTACCAGGAAAGATCTCTCATGACTCCCATTTGGCATATTCACCTGCTCCAATGTGATAGAGAGGGTAGCTGGATACAGAGCAGATATGACATTGCGCAATTCAAGAGCACACCACAAAATACAGATTATGCAAAATCATTGCTCTGCTGTAAAACAACTGCATGAACACACAACTAATTGCAGAAGTAATGCTAAAAATGTCCAGAATTTTATTATTAATGCTGTACTTAGAACAAAGAAAAATCATAAAAGGAAAAAAGATGAGATTAAAAAAAAATTATTAATATTTCTGAATAAGTTTTCCACTTGAAAATAAAAGCTTTAGGGAAAAAGTTTGTTCCATCTGTTAAAGTAAAATGAGTGCTTTTTAAAATAGAAAAAATAATCCTGAAATAGACCTCTTCCAAAAACAGCAATGAGAGACATATTGCTGCATATAGACGGACTGTTCAGAAAGTAACAGAATTATTTTGCAATTTAGCTATTAGAATTTATTATTTTCATTAATGAACTGAATTGTAGGTATTAAATTCCAAGTTGTCACCAAGATGAGAGGGACTACAAGAAAAATAAAAAGACTTAATAGAAATTCCAAGTGGTCTTGACAGATAGAAGTTACATCTACATTGTCTGAAAATAAAAGATGGTCCTGAGTAGAAACAAGCATAGTACTTTATAATGAGAACTACTACTATAATGAGCTATCTAAAGATAACATGGGGATAATGGATTAAAGATCTGGATACAGGAATCACAAACCTCTATGAATCAGTAATGTCATGCTGATGTAAAAAAAGGCAATCATCTGTCTTCCTTGGAAGCATAAAGAGTAGTATGGCCATGGGAAAATACTCTTTTTATCTCTGAAGAAGACAGTGGAGATGATTTACCTGCATCCCAATGTGAGGACTCCACTTCAAGGAAAATGATGCCTGAGAGAGAGAGAGCCCAGACGAAGTCATGGTTATGTGTTAAAGACCTCGGAGCATGCTTTATAAAGCAGGTTTTTGAATGAACTAGAGATGTTTAGTCAAAAAAAAAGATAATTTACTGGAGATAAAACAATCTTAGCATGCATAAAACATTGCTGAAAAGAAGAGGGAGGTAATCTGCTCTCTGTAATGATAGAAGTAAGAAGTTGAAATTCTAGCAAGGAAGGTTCCAGCTGGAGATGAGGGATAGGAACAATGAAGTATGAGGATGGTTTGCAGACAGAAGTTATGGCCATTCCCCATAGAATGAGGAATATCCTGGTTTGGGTTAGAACAGAACTAATTCTGTTCAGTGATTTTACTTTTGAGCTGAATCTCTTCTAAGTAACTACACTTTCTGAAGTTAATGGCAGATTTTTGCAGACAGTCTCTGCTTGCAGCAGTGGTAACACTCTGTATTTAGAGTTACTCCCAAGGATTGGGGTGTGTAGGAAGGCTCCTGCTTGTACTTGCTCCTGTGCAGACCGAGGTCACTGCTGGATCTCATGCACCATGGTGGGGGTGCAGGAAGTAAAAGGCCGCACCTGCAGGGAGGTGACCCTGAACTGACCAATGAGAGATTCCATTCCATGTACATTATATTCAGTATAAAGCTGAGGGATCACAGGGGTCAAGCTCTTTTCTTCAATGGCTGGCATCCAATGAGGACTGTCCATTCTGTCTTCAATCCCAATCCTTGTGTTCATGAATCCAGCTGCTGAAACCAGCTGCTGAATCTGGTTCCCATCTGTGGCTGAGTCCAGCCTGGGATTTCCTCAATGCCTGCTCCACAGCATCTGTGGTAGCAGTGACATAATTTCCATCAGGGGGGTTGGGTTTGATACTGGTTTTGTATATATTTATTATTATTTCACTAGAGGTGTTTTAGTTTTCTTTTCCAGTCTGTAAGTCTCCCATACTCCCTTTCTCTTTCCCTTTGGGAGCGGGGAGGGGTTAACAGAACATCTGCCATTCTAGTGGTCAGCTTTTCCCTAAACCTTGGCACCTGGTTGCCTAAGGAGTTTAGTCCTATGTAACAGGTCTGACCACATGTTTATCTGTGTCTGTGATCCACCAAACTGATTAATTTAAACCGTATTTGGCAGATTAGTATAGGTCTCAAAGATATTTAATTTCTTTGCAGCAAAATACATTATGGGGAAAGGTGAGAGACTTCATTAGAATTCTCTACATGTGTTTTGAACTCAGACTTTGCTAGATAACAAAGACACTCTCTATGAGATCAGATGTGACATGAATGCATACAAAACCCAGATCAGTTTCACGGTTTCTACTGTATCATGGATAGACAAAAGGTTTTCAAGGCACGTGGAGTTACAGCTCTGTGTGTGATTCAGTTTTGACTGCAGCTCTCAGCTGACATTCATATCATATGAATAGCTGACATTCAGACCAATCGGAATCTAAAAAATAAGCTTAAATTGTATTTTAAAAGTCTTTCTCATCCAAATTAACTTTCCGCATGTGCTTTTTCTGCATCTTTTTTCCTCTAAATTCTAATTATTCCTCTGTAGGATCAGAAAATCTGAGAAAACCATTGCCCAAATTGCTTTGGCTACATATAAAATCAGACAAAAAAAAAATGCTCATTTCTGTAATGTCAAACATTTCTTCATCATCAGGAAGATAATAATATCTCTCAGTTGTTCTGGGGTGGGGACAGGATGATCCATTATGTGGGTTGCATGATGGAGTTATGTCTGGTCTCCTAGGACCTACTGTGTGCATGATGATTTATCTCAATCTGTTCTGTCATTTTCCCATTAAGCAGCCCTGACTAAGTATAATAGGTCCATAATCTAGCACTTAAATTAGAGAAATGGGCTATATCTGTGTGATACTCCCGAGTGCCTCAATCAGTATA
The DNA here is from genome assembly GCA_025331215.1 of Actenoides lindsayi. NCBI lineage: Eukaryota > Metazoa > Chordata > Aves > Coraciiformes > Alcedinidae > Actenoides > Actenoides lindsayi. Next base: position 46,521 of record WTSP01002688.1, read on the forward strand.
ATGCCATATACATTTCAAACACAATTAAACTTTGCTAACTATGCAAATAAGATCATTTCCATTTCACATATGAAAATACTGACCCCTAAATGTAGTCATACTATAAAGCCATTCTGTCTTTTACTTAATCATGAGTATGTAGCTTTTTTTATATTTTTACTAAATGACAGGCACATTGACCCCTTCCCTTCCCTTCCCTTCCCTGCCCGTCCCGCCCCTCGCGTCATACTAGCCGCTTGCGCACACCTGTTTCCGTCTCCTTTGCTGTGCAGCCTCTGACGCCCTGGC
>WTSP01002690.1:0-24389 GCA_025331215.1 Actenoides lindsayi
GCCGGCGGCGGCGCGGGGCGCGTGCGCAGTGCGCGGGCCCCGGCGGGCGGGCGGAGCCGAGCGGAGCCGAGCCGCGCCGAGCCCAGCCGAGCCGCGCCGAGCGGAGGGAGCATTGTGCGGGCGGGCGGGCGAACGGACGGAGGCACGCACGGACAGACGGACGCCGCCGAGCAGCGCCGTATCCCCGCTGAGGCCGCCGCCGCCCCCTTCCCCCCCCCAGCAGCATGTCGGGCCGGTCGGTACGGGCCGAGACCCGGAGCCGGGCGAAGGATGATATCAAACGGGTGATGGCGGCCATCGAGAAAGTGCGCAAATGGTGAGCGGGACGCGCCGCGCCGGGACCCCGCGCCCGCCCTCCACCTCCCCTTCCCTCCCGCACTCCCCGCCGCACCCTCCGTACCCTCCGCGCCGTCCCCTCACGGGGCCGGAGCTCGCCGGGCGGCCGCGGGGGGCGGGGAGCCGGCGGCACCCAGAAGCCATTTCGCTCCGACGAGTCACATGAAGGCGGCGGCGGCGGCGGCGGCGGCGTGTGAGGGCGAGAGGCGGCTCCATTGTGCGGCCGAGCCCCCTCCTCACCGACCCGCACCGCTCCCCGCCGACCCCGGCCCGCCGCACGGCACCGTGGAGCCAGGGTCGGCCCGGGCCGGGCCGGGCGGCGAGTCGGGCCCGGCTCCTCCCCGCTCACCCTCCCCTACAAAGGGCCCCGGGGAGCGGGCCTGGGGGGGGGGAGTTCAACCGCTGGGTCTGTGTGGAAATAGCGCTCCAAGAAGTATTCTTTAAAAAAAAACAAAACAAAAAAAACAAAACAACTAAACCCAACACGTTAAAAATACCCCTGACGAGCACCCGGGAGTTTATTTCTTCTTAATGCCCATTTATTTATTTATTTTGCCGTCCAACTTCGCACGTCAGCGCGGCGAACCCGAGCGCGCTCCCCTCCCGCAACCGCTCCGGCCCCTCCGACCCCCGAAGCGGGGCGGGAGAGAGGGCATCGGATGGCCGCGGGGATCAGCCTTCAATCGTGCGGTGAAAGGTTATGCCCTTCGTGAAATCCTTCCCCTTTTTGTTAGGCCTTGAACGTGGTTTTGGCATTTTCCCGCTTTTTGTCTTCTTTTTTTTTTTTTTTTTCGTCTTCTTTCTGCTTTTGTTAGGAAAGTCAGCGCGAGGCGTTGGGACGATACAGGGAAACGTTCTGCACGGCCGGTCCACGGTTTGGGGATGGGTTAAAGAGCAGTGACCGTGTGACTCCAGAGTGAATCTTTTTGACTGTGCATGTACCTTAAAACACTTCCTTTAAACAGTTGAAATCCACGGGGGGAACCCCTGGTGTTGGGTGTTAACCTGCAGAACTCAGCTGGTCGGAGCCTGCTGAAATAAGGAGACTCCTTCGTTGCCATCTGCAGTTAACGCTTCGCTTTCGTCGAGCGGAGCGCAGGGTTTGAACGCGTTCGTTATTCGGGTGAAGCGGATGACTGCGTTTTTCAATGGCTTGGAGCAGCTGAATGGACCCGTTGGCTTCAGCCGGACAAAGAACCGGGACGCGTGTCCGGTAACGCAGGGCACGGGACGGGGATTTCAAAGAATCCAGCCATTGTGTAGGGAGCCGGAGCAGCCCGAGCGCTGCGGTTCGCTTGCTTTCAGGAACTCTCTTCTTAACTCGCGTGGTGTTTTCGAGCGCTGTTTGCTGAGTGGCGGGCCCAGCTTTGAAGGGTTGGAACAACGTGAAGGGATGTGACGGGACTCGGGTTCGAACGGGAGCGTTGCTGGACGCGCGGGGCTGTTCTGTCCGTCGGTGTTTCGTTCGTGAGCGCAGCGTGCTGTGAATCCCGGTCTGTGGATTTCGGAGAGGAGCAGAGGCAGAAGCGTGGCCCGTTCAGCACAACGTCTTAATTTATATTTTTTTCCTTGGCAGAGGGCTCTCTGCCATCGTGTCAGTTGCTATGGCTTCCTCTAGAAAACGGAAATCTTAGGGTATGAAATAGATTTTATTTTTTTTTTGTAGGTTTTAACCCTCACGAGAGAGAACTTATGTTAAAGGGTTTTCCTGTGCAGAATTACGCAATGTTTCTTTTGGTTATGGTCAGAAGTATCCCTACGGCTCGCTGTGTGGTCATCTTGCAAGGAGTTACGTAAAACTTTTTTCCCCTTTTTAAAGGAATTGCACTTTGAAGGTGAATCTCGTGATTTCCCCCCCCCCACCCTCCCCAAACCTGCAGTCAAGTACAGTGGGGAATTAGCAAGCGAGAGGCTGTGTGTGTGTTTTGTGGTTTTCCATGTTTTGAGAAGACTTGGCTTGTTAAATTGAACTTTCCACGCTAGCGATTCCGGCGTCTTCAGAAGAGCCACATAGGCAATTTCCAAGAGTGCAGTTTCATTTGCATAATAGGAGCAATTTGTTGCCATCCACAGCTCTTCTGTGGAAGTGCAGCCGCCGAAGATTAAAATACCTTGTGCCCAACGTTTCGCACAACGAGAGTTGTCCCAGACTGGCGCGCTCGGAGCACGGCGTGCCGGGGGGGTGAGTAGAGAGGCAGACTGAGGTGTGACCTCTTCCAGGCGGGCCCGTGGAGGTGTGCACGCCCTTGCTGTGCTGCTGAAGCCCTTGTGCTGCCACCTCTGTCGACGTGCCTGTTATTGGGAAAGCGGTTGCCATCCGCGCAGGCTTCGTGCCGTAGGAAACTAGCGTTCTTCCTCAGGCAGCGAACCCTGTGCCGCAGGTACGGTATCTTCCTGCCTGTTCCTAGAGTGCCTGGCACTTCTGGTGTTATTGGAACTTAGCAGCAAACAGTCAAGTCGTTACATTTTTATCTGGAGATTAACGTAACCGTATCTCCTTTGTTTAAACCGCTCTCGTCAATGAGCATCTATTTTGCAAAACACCTCGCACGTGTCTTACAGAAGGCGTGCCTGTGTTGGAGCTGTGTGGCAGGAGGGGTGAACTTCCACGGCTGAGAGGCTGGTTCTCTATTTTTTTTTTTTAACAGTACTTACACTTTTTTCTTGCAGCCTGTTTAAAAAAAAAAAAAATCCTCCAAAGAAAAAATGATCGCAGCAAATCGTGAAAGGTAGAGGCTTGTTTCTTGTCTTTGAAGATTGAGGGGTTTGCGTAGATTCTAAACTTCTCAAGAACAGAAAGGCAAAAACCATTGTGATCTCAACCAGCATTAGAGAAATACTGGAAATCCTCTTGTTTTATAGAAGTCTGATTTATTAAATGAAAGAAAACGCAGACGTTTACCAAGTAAAGACACGTAATGGGCAGGAGGCAAGTGTGAGTGGTGGGACATCTCGGGAGGTGGTGACATAATTCGCGTGGCTTATGTAGCACCGCTGAGCCTCTGGCCAGCTGAGCAGATGTTTAAGGGTGGAGGTGTGGTGTGGCTGGTGGGGATAGGGACCCTGATTTAGGGACAGCACCGGGAATGAGGAAACCTCGTTGTGTTGCCTTGCCTTTGAATCGCGGTGTCTTTGCAGAAGTCCTTTGACCTTTTTCTGACCCATCAAAGCCCTAATCTAGGCAGTGTTAGCACCTTATGAAGAAGGGGTGTGCCTGGACAGCTGATGAAAGTACTCAGAGAAAGTGTAAAGTATTTATTGGGGCAGGGAATTGGCTGCAGAGCCAGGCGTGGCTGGGGAGGTAGCTTAAGACAAAGCATGTTGGGTAGAAGTTGAGGAGCAAAGTCACCGTGGGCAGTGTTCTGGGCACCACTGGCTGGAAGCCCTGGCTGTGGCTAGTTAGAGGAGAATTTCTAGACAGTGCTGCTGTAGCTTTTCTCTTCCCTTGTCTCCATTCAGGCTTGCTAAAAATATTTTTTGCCCGGCACGGTAATGCTCCGAGGTTCAGCTTCTGCAGGTTTTGCTGCTCGTGCTTCCTTCTTAAAACAGAGTCTCACTCTGAAAAGCAGTTGTGACACAGAACTTGTTTTTGTGATGTCTTTGGAGGAAGAGTGACTGCTACTACCAGCTTGCCTCCCTTGTTTAATCCAGCTGTGCTGGCTGCGCTTGGTTTCCTGCTAAGGTTGTAGTTCAGGTAGTGGCAGTTGGAAGTAAAAATACCCGGGGTACATATGTACAGGAGGAGCTCTACTGAGGTACTGCAGTGACCCAGCCACACTCTTATCGTACTTGAACTATGATACGTTTCTTCTGACTCATGATTATTTCCTTTCGAGCCAGGATGTGCTCTCTGACTTCACTGGAAGTTGGATGCATGTTAAAGGGAGAGCTTTTGTCCCGTGTGAGCCATGTTTCCCTTTTCTGTAAGAAAATCACAGAACGTTAGGGGTTGGAAGTGACCTCGAAAGATCATCTAGTCCAACCCCCCTGCTAGAGCAGGATCCCCTAGATCAGGCCACCCAGGAAGGTGCCTGTTGCAGTGTGGAAACCAGTAGGACTCGCTTAAAAATGTGGTGGCCTCTGTAAGTTCAAAGGGGACTCTCATCCCGTTAGGTGAACTGGGAGAGGAGGTGTCCTTAACCATCAGCCTTTGTCCCTTCGTTCCAGGTGGTTGTTTTGTTGTATTTGCAGCGTGGCTGAGAAACACCACGTGCGTTTGGGGATACCTCACGTTGGTCACTGGACAAACATGTACAGAGCAAGAGGAGTGCTCTGAAAAGCAAGCCCACGTTTCAAAAAAAAACCCCCTCTTCTTTTGTGCACCTGACAGCACTTTTTGTGTGTAATAATGGCATTTTCTTTCCCATTCCCCTCTCTCCTTTGCTTGATCCCACAGGGAGGTCATAATTCTGTGATTTTCACCAAACTCTGTTGCAATGCAAGTGAGTGTGATGTGATAAATTCAGCATTATGACGTCACTTCGTGATCATCAACAGAAGATGGGGTATGTGGGAGCAAATCCTTGTGTAAATACAGATCACTGTGATAAATGACAGTCACGGTAAAAGGCCAAAATGAGTGTGAAAGCCTCTCTTGAATCATAACGTCCTGGCAGTAAAGGCTTTCCCTTTCTGTGCCCTCACATGTTCCTTCCACTCTTTGCTGCTGCAGAAGCTGCTTTGACACTTTATGTATAGGTGTAATATACACTGTTGTCTTTTTTTTTCACCTGTATATGACATTTACACGTGGAATCTGATACTCATCTCTGGAGCTGTAGTGTTAATATACAAACTGTAACTATATTTAAGAGTCTCGGGCTGGTTGGAATGGGGAATTGAGTATATAATTATGTAATTTCTAGGATATTAGTATGCCTCAGGCATAAGCACTGAAGAAGTGTTTGATACTAATGCTTGCCCTATGTATCCTTGGCTGTCCTTTAAATGCCGTGCAGATACGGTTTGGAATTTTAACACAATTTCAGATAAATCTAAGGGTCTCTTTCTGTTGCTTTGATTAGTTTCTGAATTTACTACAATGGAACTATTAACTATTTAAGATACTTCCCAGTGTGGAAGATTAAAAGAAAAAAAAAAATTGTCTATATATTTTTAAAGTTTTGCCATTTTCCAGTGTTGTTACTTTGTGGAGGAACAGGAGAGGTTTGAAACCAGAAAAAAATGATGTGTTTTGTAAAGCTGTGGAGTTTGTCAGCTAGATGCAGGCAAGTAAAGTTGATAATTGCCACGTTTTCAGCCTGATTAACTCTCAGGTTGGTGCTGCTCGATCAGCCACCAGTCCATACAGAGATCAACCTGTGGAGTGCAACAGGGGGATGGTGCATTCAAAAACACTGCCTAGTGATGCCTTCACAGAGGTGGAATAGCTCCAGGGGTGGAATTCTGGTCAAGGTCTTAGGATGAATGGGTTCAACAGCATCTCCATTTTACGGACAGGAAAACAGGTGGAGAAACTACTTAAGTTTTCACAACAGGGTGGGCACAAGAGTTCCTTAATTCCTCGTTCCTGCTCTGGCATTTGGTCAGCGAGAATATTTTGTAGTTGTGCAGCATTTAGCAAGCTTCTTGTGAAGGGCAGGGTCAGTAAATTGTCAGTTCTAACTGAACGAGAAGGATAGTTCCTGATCAGCAGGTTGGGATGATGTCTTTGCACACAAGATAAGAAGTGAATGTTCAGAGTAGACGTGGTTTGGGGTTTTTTCTTTCTTTGGTTGGTTTGGTTTTTGTTTTGAAATGGAAAGGCAGTATTTCAGATAATATTCAAAGCTTTATTCTCAGTAAACATCTTAAATCCTCAAGTTATTTTACCCCATTGATCTTAAATGTCTGAAAGTCATGACATTTCTTTGTTAACAAATCTGTGTTTGTGCTGCCAATGATTTTATTAAGCTTTAGGGGAGGTTGTCATCTTTTGTCTTATCAATACTGTTATGGCCTTAAATCTTCAGTACTGTAAATGCTTTCACAGGTAAAATAATTGAATAATAGCAGTGTGATGATGGGTTTTCTTTTTAGCCCTGAGTGTTTGCAGGACTGGGATGTTGGTGTACTTCCATCACAAAATACCCTTATTCCCTTTGTTGTCTGAATTACTGTGTATTGCATTCAGTAAAAAAGAAAAATCCCTGTAGCTGAGGGTTATCAAAACGTAAAGTGGTACTTAACAAGCTCAAGAGAATGAAAATGTCAGGGCTAACTTTAATACTAGAAGGAAAAAGTTACTAATATAGGTTTCCTCCTGTGTTCTACAGTCTGTCCAGTGAAGATGCTGTGTGAGGCTGCTTTGAGATGCTAACCAGGTATCTTGAACTTTTGGTTTTCCAGTGCAGCATCTCTAAGTAATATTTTGCTGTAGGAAAAGACTAAAATCTCAACTTTTTTAAAGCAAGCATTTACCCACCTCTCCCCACACCCAAAACAAAACTCCCGCTGGTTCTATTTCCATAAGTTCAAAGGTTTTCCTAAATAGAAACAAGTACAGTTTGTCTTGTCTCCTTAAAAAAAAAAAACCCAATAAAATGATATCATGATCATCTCTTCACAATTCAGTATGCTCTCATTATTGACATGCCCTCATCTCCACTGTCATTTTTATCACATCTAGCAGCAGAGCTCCAAATTAGCGTAAAATTGGGTTTTGACATACTTTTGCCATCTAGCATACCCAAATGGCTGGGTCTGAACACGCTGAGGAAAAACTCTGCTCTGGGAAAGAAACCAGTCTGAAATAGTTTTGTATTTCTCATTAAACTATCCTTATGGGCAGATCCAAAACGTACCCAATCGCCATCTATAGCTTATTTTATATTTTAGCTTTAAACATGGAAATGTCTCCTCTAAAGGCAAAAAGAAGTAAGATTGGCTTCAGTAGCTAATACGTGTAGTCAGGAGGATGTTTGTGGCATTGGTACAATGTGGCTGCTTATGATTCTGGAAGCCCTTTCTAAAAATGGAGCTATCATATATATATACACACACATATTTGGAGTCACATCCAGCTTTTCCCATCCTGCAAAGAACATGGTTTTTTTTTTCTTAGTCTATAACTGGATCCCAAATCTATGATTTAAACGTGTTTTTTTTTAAAGGAAAGGTGCTTGAGATCTCATGCCAAATTAATTTCAGATGTTCCTGACTATTTGATGGAATTGGTCTTTTGTTGTTAACTTTTAATCGATCCATTTGCAGAGCTCTATTACAAACCCAGGAACCAGCAGTGGTAATCTGTGACCTGAAAACCGATCACAGAAACGTGATGAAATTTCTCTGGCATCGTGGACCTTCTTGTAGTATCCTCATGTAAAGAAGTCATCCCTTAACTAAGCATTCAGCATCCTTTCCATCTCCGCACTCGGGGACTGCCTGACCCCTAACGTAGCGACACCCTCCAGCCAGATTTCCTTCACACTCTGTCAGTGTCACGACTTCACGGCTGGCTGGCAGGGGGTCTGCACAGAGTGCTGTAGGTTCTGCTTTTCCCCTCTCCCATAGCCTCAGCCTTGCCTTTCCAAGAGAGCTAGGCTCTCCCCAGTCTGAATCCCGCATCACGGCACATATTGCTGCCGCGAAGGCTGCTGGTTGGCAGGCTGGGATGTCAGGAGCTGTCTGACAGGAGTGTGGAGTGAACCTTAAATTGCCAGCAGCAAATTTCTACCCAGAACCAAACCTCAGATGGTCAAACTGCATTTAGTTTTCTAATACCATTGAACAGCTTCATGACAATCAAAACACGCCGGTCTGTCTAAAACCTCTTCTGCTTTCTATAAACTTAAGTGAAAATTGTAGGCATTCAATCTGCATTTTTCAGCCGCTGTTCTTCTTAACTGTATCTTTAATCCAGATCTTATTACTGCTACTGCAGTTACTCAGGCAAGTAAGAGCCCTGAGAAATCTGGAGGTTAGCAGTGCTCTAACAAGTTTTTTTGAAATGCAGAGAACAATTTGCACAATGCAGTGCTAAAGACGTTGTAATAGAGATCATCCTACTTAATAGCCTATTTAAATCCTTGACAACTTACAATAGTAGATCACTTGCTTTTCAATCCGAAGTTTAACTTCTCCTGCATTGTAATTTTATAGGGAGAAGAAGTGGGTGACAGTTGGCGACACATCCCTAAGGATTTACAAATGGGTACCAGTAACAGAGCCTAAAGTCGATGATGTAAGTATCCTGCAGATGTCTTGCTTTATTTTCAAGATGTAGAGACTTGGGTTTAGGCAGAGTCGAAAGAAAGACGCTCTCTATTCCCCGAGCCTTTGAGCTATGACTGGTGTGGGTCTTGCAAGCATTTGGATAGAAGAGCTGTAGGGAAAATGCTGATCTCTACAGAAAGCGACGGTGATGGTTCAGTGGGTAGCAGTCTTCCCAGAGCCAGCTTGGATCAATTCTCAGATTAACTGTTAAACACTCAGCTTGAAACTGATTTTTGAAACCTTTCTCTAACATAATAATGGGGAGGCGGGGAGGGAAAGCTAAGACAGCAGTTCCTTTTCCCCTCTTTCTGCCTGATGCTTTCAAGGCATGTAGCTGATGTGAACTGTGCCGAGCGTGCATCGCTGCTGTTTTGCTCAACAATAGGTACAAACCCCTGAAACTGGGGTTGAAGGATGCTGTGGAACTGAGATGGCTCGTATTAAGATGGCCAGCCCCAGCCATCCAACAGACATGCTTCTGTTGTGATGTGTGTTTGCTCTTGATAAACGTTTTGTGTGTGCCTCCTGGTTACCTTCTCAGTGTGCGCTGCTCGTGTGCCATGACGCAGTTGTGTGGCATAAAAATAAGTGTAAAAAAATCAAAGTATCAGCTTACAAATTGTTTTTCTGAAAGAACGTTGCTCTCGTTTTATAAATGGAAATATTGTTACAGAGAGAAAACTAATACATAGTAGCACAGTAAATTAATGACGTGATAGAATACATATCCTAAGTTCAGTGCTCCTTCCTTGGGCTGTCATGTGCTCTTACTTTATCTAAAATACCCGTTAAGACCTATCTGGAAGAAAGCTCTATGTTAATAAATGTGTAAAATGATGAGTTTTCAGACAAGACAGTTTCATGATCCTGCCTTACTGAAAGTCCAAATTCAAGGCCTATTTTTGATTAGAGGTGTTTGCATGTGTTTCTTTCTGTACCTTTGGTTGTACCCCAGCTTTCTGTGACTATCAAGAGTTGTGGTCAACCTGTTGTATCTCTGAAGTAACTCTTTGTGAATTGGGAAACTTGTCCTGCTTTCTTTACAGAAACTTGTTCATTCTGTGTGACTGTCAAATGTTTGGTCTAAATTTTATTACTTATAATACACAGGGAGAAAAAGCTGTGTTATCTGTGAGAGAGAGAGAGATATGTAGGATATTTAGGCTTAACTGTTTTCCCCCAGTTGAGGTATGCCTTGCATGGTGGGTACTGTGGAACTTTGAAATAGAATCTCTAGTGACTTTCTGGATGGATTTTCAAGGTGACTGGTACTTGAAGTCAGATTCTCTGTTAAGAAGAATGGGTTTATATAACAGTCTCTGCACAAAGAGAGTTTAATTGTATTTTTTGAGCCATCCTCTTTAGGTTTAGTCTCCTGATTTGCTGAAATTGGGACATTTGTTCAAGACCAGTTACTTCAGCGTCCTACAGTCACATTCTGTTCATTACAAGCAGAGGCCATTGTGCAGCTGTGGTTGTTGCAGGCTTGATGTCTTAAGGTTTCTGTCTTCTTGCTCTGGAGGTTCTCACAATTAGAAGAAGTCCATATATTTAAAAAAATACATATCAGGTAGGGGTTGTCGTGGCTATTTAATTTTGTTGTGGGCATCCTTTTGCATCCAGTTTCATCCGTGTGTGAAGGAGCAGACAGTGTATTTGATTTTTACTACAGTAGGAGGATGAGATCTTTTTTTACTGCTTCATGTTTCTAATGGAAGCTATCTTTGATTTTTAGTGAACACTGATTAGATTACTTTCCTCCCCCTCCACATGTTGTTCCTAAGACACTTCTGACATTTCTTTGAACTAGAATTAGTGAGGCTCTTGCCTCCTGCTGGTTTCAGAAGGCTGTTGCAGAACCTCCTCACTTTGATGGCTAAACCTTTTCAAAAAAACAACTCTTCAGCTTAAGTTGCTTGCAGTCATTTTTCAGTGTTTCTCTTGGGGCAAAAGTGCCCTTTTTACCTTTAAAAAACCTCCAACCAAACTTGAGAGAGACTGTGTCCCCTCTGAACTTGTTTCACAGAGGTAAAGGAGTGTATGTGCTTTCACCTCTCTTTAGCATATTAGGGAATAAAATATGACTTTGCTGAAGTAAAAATGCAATTTAAAAATAAGCCTAATAATCTGTTTAAATTAGGGGCAAGAGTCCTTCCAGACATCACCTGTTGAATTTCTTCTGCAGTCTTAAGACAATATTTGGTTGTGATTTTCGTTCCCTCCCTTGTTGGAGGACACTCTTACCCGAACGGATGGGTTGCCGGGTGCTCTTCCTAGAGCCAGGCTTTTAATTGTCTTCTCAGCAGGCAGGCAGGATCCTCCAAAAGCAGTGCAGCTGGCTCTTTCTCCTGGGAGACTGATTACATCACCTCTTAATTGAAAATGCTGCATCCCTTAGCAGACGCAGATTTGCCACGTGATGGATGCCACGGTCTCTGCCTTTGTTTTAATGCTTCCAGTCCAGACTGTTCGGTCCTGAGCCTGTTGTGACCTGGTGGTCGTACAGGACTGTCTTGCTTATGCTCTTTGTTTTAGGCCAATCTGGTTTGTAATCCATCTTTTAGTTTTCATGAAGAAACAGCAGTAGTTGTCGAGCGGGAGGAGGTCTTTGCAGTATTGGTCATTGAGAAGGAGGTGAAAAGCTGTCTCATTAGTGCTGACACTCTAAATCTGTTACTGTTCCTGGTGCGTGTGCACCCATATTGTCCAGGTATATTCTACAAGCTTTTCTTTTGTGCAGTCTCCTCTAGAGACTTTCAAGCTCCACCTGGCTCTGTTCCTGTGTGGGCTGCCCTGGGTGACCCTGCTCTGGCAGGGGGGTTGGACTCGATGATCTCCAGAGGTCCCTCCCAACCCCTCCCATTCTGTGGTTCTCTGATAGGGAAGGCAGAATGGATTGGGGTTTGTAGCGGTGTGTTCACGTGCACAAACCACACAGCCAGCAGAGTGACAAGCTCAGAAATGGGGTAGTTTAATGAATCTTGGCCCTTCCTCTGACCAGCGACATTCTTCCCTCTTCTCAGTGCAGCAGAGATTCTCTTAACCTTGCTTTTGTAGCAATTTGGGCTGAGCACAGAGTTAGGAGCCAGCACTTCCCAAGTTCTCCGACACCGTTCCAGGAAGACATTTAATCATCGTGCCTCAGGTTCCCCATTTGTAGAATAAGGGGTATCCTTGGGAGCTTCTGTACTACTTACAAAAATTGTGCAGTTGTTTGAAGATGAAAAACAGGTTTAAGTGCTAATTGTTACTAGAATTTCTGGATAAAAAGGTATATATCCTAGTGGTTTGTGTCATGAGGAGCACAATTGGAAAACCAGCCCTGCAGCTATTGAGGTTAATGCATAATTGATAATTTTGCATTATTTACAACAATATTACATTGGCTTTATTTGTCATTTGATATGAAGAGAGATGTTTACCAAAGTGTAATGAGTGGCAAGGGTTTCGGGTCGCACCGCGGATCTCTCTTTACGGCGGTGGTCTCATTTGTTTGCGGTACCTTTTGTTTTTCAGAAAAATAAGAATAAGAAAAAAGGCAAGGATGAAAAATGTGGCTCTGAAGTGACCACTCCAGAGAACAGCTCCTCTCCGGGGATGATGGACATGCATGGTGAGTGGGAGAAAATCAGCCCCAAGTACCCCGTTAAGCTGCTACGAAAGCATTGGCCAACAGTGTCATGTTCTCCGTTGCTCGGATGTCCGGGCAGCACGATTGAGTCAAAAGTGAAAGCAGCATCAGATACCTTGGACTTCTCTTCTGTGGCTGCAGTAACAACTGTTTAAATGCTGGTTTTATTTGGGCTGGAAGTCGCACCTCGCTGCTGTCCCTAAAGCCTTAACTGAGATACTTGAACCACTGTTGTTGGTTTTCCCAGGAACAGAGTATTTCCTGTTAACTACAGAGGCACGATCTGTGCTGCAGAAAGTTACTGTCATCCAAGTTTTTTGAGTCTGGAGAATATGCTGGACAATTATCTCTTAGAAACTATTGATATTGGGACTGGATGTTACATTTGACCTTGAGGTTTTATTGGGGTTTTGGGGGCTTTTTTTTTTTGTTTGGTTTGGTTTTTTCCCCCCACCTTCAGGACACATTTCAAAAACCACCTGCTCATGTGAACATTGTAGTGATGGGTGTTTGTAAATCTGCAGCGTGAACACTTATGTAGCCCTGTGTTATATGACCTGTAAAATGAGACTGTCTCTTCAGTTGATCTTTTTTCCTCATACTACAAAATTCTGGGTTCTTTTGGAAGAGATCTGAGTAAAGCACTCATGCTTTTATTGTATAGTATTAGATAGAGCTCCTTTTTTTTTCAGGTTTTCTGATTTTTAGTGACTGCTACAAAACTGCTGCAAGAGCAAAACCTGTGGTGGTGTGGAAAAAAGATGATAGTGTGAATGCTTGGATTTGACCCCAAAGAAGCTGGGTTATATCACGTGTTATCAGGGAATAATACAGGAAAAATAGGGAAAAAACCAAGGTGTCCTTTTTATCTTTTCAAATTAGACTTTCTTGGTTTTTACTCTTTCGTTAACAGATGACAATAGCAACCAGAGTTCAATAGCTGATGCTTCTCCAATAAAACAAGAGAACAGCAGTAATTCAAGTCCAGCACCAGAACAGAACTTGGCAACACAAGCAGACGGCACTGAAGTCAAGTCTGACGAAACTCAGACAGAAGCAAAGGAGCAGCCTGGTTCAGAAGGTAAGCTGAAAAGACCCATCTTCAAAGCCAAACACAAAATATTACCCTTTAGCATCTAACTTATTTGCTTATCCATTTTAAGAACTAAATAAAAACCATTTGAAGGAAGCGGTTTCTGAATTCTCAGCCTTTATGTGAAAATGGGCCATAATCTCTCTGACCTGCTGGTGATCCTTCCATACAGCTGGAAAGGTCAGATTGACCTTCGAGGCCTTTTCAGAGGGGGAACAAACAAAATATCGTTGTCGTAATCTCAGCCTTGAAAGAAGAAATAATTGAAAATCATTTTTGAAATGGCTGCTACCGTGAGATCACACAGATCCTGGAAAGTTACTTTTATAGATCTGCGAATGTTTGTTATCTTGTGTGAAAGTAAAATAGAGGTGAGATACTTTGACATTATTTTTTTTATTGTGTAAACTTTTAATGTTCTTTTTTCTTAACCCTGCTAGTTATTTATTCAAAAGTTAGCTCTGAATTCTGCCCTAATTTCCTAAAAGTGTTACAATACCGTACTGCGGTTAAAAATACACGTGGGTTAAGAGATTGTTCTGATCCTTACTCTTTAAATGGTATTTTGGGTAATTGAAACATGCTCTGCGTTTATATTCTTGGAAAGATAACTTTCTTCATCCTGTTATAACAGATAAAAGATGTCCTTAACACCATTCGAATGATTTGGTTGCAGAATTCTTCCCATAGCAAAGCAATTAAATGATGCCCTCCTGATTTAGTTCTTAGCTCAGTGGATCCACTGACCAATTTAAATTTAGAGCTTTTATCTTGGTAATACCAGACTGGTTAAGAACATTAAATGTCATTGCTAATTGGGGTTAAAATTTAGCAACTGAATCATCACCAAATTGAAATAAATCAGAAGGCCGTATCCATCAAAAACCCCCTCAACGAGCAGATTTGGTCACGGGACACAGGAAGGATTTACTCCTGGGTCTAATACTGTTTGAACCTGCTTGTGTGGAGCTGTTAGATAGCAGACGTGCTCCCCAGACTAAATTTAGGTTTGGGGAAAATCATGCCAAGTTCTCTGGATTAGTTCCAGAACTAGTTACTGTAAAATGAAAGGGAGAAGTTGTGGCAAAAAAATACCCATTATTAATATGTTTCTTTTCTGTTTGTTATATGCCATGTTAAAAAAAACCCCACAACCAAACAAAAAAACAACCAGCCAAGCAAAAAAAGTTATTAAATAATTCTTTCTCTACCGAAGTGTTACGGTCAAAGCCCTGGAATCGGGACACTATTCAGCAGAGTAGGGTTAGTGACCTTGCACATCCCTCTCATGTTACTGCACTGGAGTCAAGCAGGTTCCCTAAAGCTCGGGGACAGTTTGGGTGGGTCAGAAGTGCCGAATGTGGCCTTCTCAAGGAAAGCAGGTGCATTCAAAGCATTTTGCTGTGTGCAGAAGTCACTGCGGGCGTGGGAATGGCTTGGGGCTCGGCGGTTTAAAATATGGCCCCCCTTGCCCAAAGGTCAGCAGCAGTGTGAGTGGCAACCGGAGGAGATGGCAGCAGCCGTGAGCTGGCCGCTGTGGAAGCTGCTCTAGGTGTGGTTTTTGTCAGGGGGAGATGGGCACATCACAGACTGCCCCTTGCCTCAGGTTGCAACGCGTGCTGAGACGTAACACCATCGACAATTCAGATTCCTTCTGCCCCTTGGAACTTGTTTATTGGTATGAACTTGCTTTTCTGGTAAGCAAGATGATTCTAAGCTTGAATATGATCTTCGTGATCATCATTGGTGTTGCTTTATCTTGAATTCAATCAGAGAAACTTTCAGAAACATTTAAGTCTGAAAGGATTTTTAAATGAGGTGAAGGAAGTAACTGGTTCCAGTCCTTACGCTGATCTTGATGTGGGTACTGAAGGAAATGTAATTGACCTCTTAGAATCAAAGGGGTGTGGTTTTGGGTGGTGGTGTGTGCTTGGTTGTTGTTGGGTTTCTGTTTCTGGAAATGCTGTGTTAAACTTCCAGGGATCTTTAACCCCTAAAAACATTTTAAGTGCCCCTGTCCACTCTTGGAGTGAATAGATGCTTTAACCCTAAGTCTTCCTTAAGTCTTGCTTTGAGAGAGAGAAGGGTTTAAAAAGGCAAGCAAACAAATGAAGGGAAAAACAAGAATAAAAGAAAGAAAAAAAATGGAAGCAGGTAAGAGCTATAACAAGCTGGGAGACTGCTCCACAAGCATGCACCAGAATTAAAAATTCCACATCCTGAATAGTTAAGCAAGCTAGGTAGCTGAAGGTCTAAATTTTGTCTTCAAAGTAGTATCAAGCAAAAAAGTGGATTTTAAATGTATGGAATATATGGCTGAATTTCGATTCAGGTAACTTTATCCTCTCTCCTTAGCTACACAGTTTTAAATCCATTTGTTACCAGAATTCAGGTTTTTTTTGTAGCTGCCTCTTAACTTCTGGTTTGAAGCAAGTTTCCCTGCCCTTTATGTAGGAACTTGTTTGGTAAGAGCGGTGACGTGGTTCTGTGGCTGAGGGTGTGCAGGAGCTCAGCTCCCTCTAGGGTCTGATTCCAGGAACTGTGTCCTGCTGACAGTGGGAAGGCGAAGGGCTTCCAGTGGTTGTGGTCCAGGAGTTTGAGCTTCATAGAATGTTAGGGGTTGGAAGGGACCTCTAGAGATTCATTATATTTACCCACTTGTTCTGTAGGTTATTGTTAATAGTTGCAGGGGGGTGAAATTGGTGTGTTGGGGATGTTGCTGATGAGAAGATGGCTTGCAAGCTCCTGCTGAATGCTTTCATTTGTTTGTTTAAAATGATTTCTTGGCATTTCAGATACCTCTGACGAACAGAATTCACAGTCTTCGATGGAAAATTCCATGAATAGTTCAGAGAAAGCAGAAATTCAGTCCTCTGGAGAAAACGATGTAATTACAGAGGCATCTAAAAACTCTCAGGTAACTTTAAGCTCAAAAGCCCAATTTCTTCAAATTTGGAAAAGGGTATTTTTAGCAAAGGGGAACGTAAGGAGGCCAGTTGTGCATCTAGACTCGTTTCCAAAGGCAGTGACAGTAAAGCAGTAGAATATTAGATGTACATGTATCTGATTTTGTGGTTAATTTGTTCGGCTTCTTGCCTTTCACATGATTTGGACAGTGACACTAGATTGGTCCGATTTCCTTTTCAGTTTCCTAAACCAGCCTGTGTTAGTTTTGTAAGGGAATATTAACATTTCCTATTAATAAATTGCTTGGACCTAACCTACTGGACAGGCCCCTCTTGAAGACCAAAAGGAAAATGCCTTCTGTACAAGTAAATGCGTGTAAGCAGTTAGGAAGGTTATTTTTCTTGTAGAGTCAGTGGATGAGACTTTGGATGTTTTATTCACTGGTACGGTG
The DNA here is from genome assembly GCA_025331215.1 of Actenoides lindsayi. NCBI lineage: Eukaryota > Metazoa > Chordata > Aves > Coraciiformes > Alcedinidae > Actenoides > Actenoides lindsayi. The sequence goes on from WTSP01002690.1 coordinate 16,636, forward strand.
AAAATTTCTGTGTGGTTGGGTGGGAGGAAAAAAAGTGATCCTTGTCCCCCCTCACAGGCAGAGCACTGCTCAGTCCATTGGTTTCCCTTGGGGGTGGTTGGCTTGTTGCAGTGCACACCTAGTGCTTTCCAAACCTTGCGTGTTCTGTCCTTCTGTCCTGTAGAGATTGCTTTGGCTGCAGCAGGAGAGAAAATTCACATTGTGCTCGAGTGTGGAGCTGAGGGAAGTCTGGGTATAACTGGGTATCAAGGCTGTTGCTTGGAATATTCCCTGTGGGTTTTAGGCTGGAAGTAGGAATTTTTCTCTTTGTGAATAACAGCAAGCATAAAAATGTTGAAGTAAGATGTAAGTAGAGGCAGTGATTGCAGGCAGCAAATGCACTTGGTCACGTCATTCTTGCACCCAGAGACGCTCTGTATTTTACAAGTGACACACCAGGAATTTGTTCATGCTTTTTGTTTGATGTTTATGGTGCCTGAGCAATGATAACGTGGTTGTTTTTTCTTTCCTCCCCTCATTAAGGACTCTGAAGGAGTGCCACCTTCTAAAAAGATGAAAGTAGAGGCTTCCCAACAAAATGTTGAAGAGATTTAGACTATAGATTTTTCTGGTCAGTTTTTCTGTAAGGTACATCAGTGGGCTTAATTATAGAACAACCTTACTTAAGCATCTTCTCTTGGATGAGGACAGAACTCCTAACTTTTCAAGTTACCAAGCAAAAATCCAAGAAAGCCTAACAAAGGTTTAACTTCTCAGACACTGAAAACTTTTTCCTGTGAAACAAACATTGAGAACTTTTAAGTTACTGTCTCTGAAATGGTTGGAGTAAACAACTCAGGAGGGGTCTACGCACTGTTTCTAAAGTCAAAATTACAATTATGTTGCTGCTGTATTTTTTTTTTCTTTTTTTTTTTTTTTTTTTTCATTTCTCTATTTAACATTGTAAGATATTTAAGGATGGTACAGGTCAGGTATTAGCTTTCATGTGAAGTTCATTGTTCTGGCGTGATGTCTGCTTTTGTTTTGTGCCTTGTGTTCTGAAAACAGTGCTAACTTTTAAAAGTTGTTTTGCAACTGTCTCCTTTGCAAAGTGGCCTATGTTTGTACAATGCCATGTAGTACGGCTTTTTTCTTTTTCTTTTGGGGTTTTTGTTTTGTTTTTAATTTTCAAATCCCTGGTGCTTAAGTTTTTAACAAACACAGATCAGGAAGCCATTTTCACTCTTGGAGTCCAAGGAGAAAAAGGAGCTTGATATTTTATTTTAGCAGCTATAGTGGAGATCTTTTATTGAATGCATGGCATTCGCAACTGTAAATTTGGTCTTCTAAATACTTAACTTCATCAGAAGTTAACATGATCTGTTTACCATTTAGAGTCCAGATCTGAATATATATACTATAACACAGCAGGTAAAATACTGACGTATTAGGTCCACATCTCTGTACTGGGTACAACTTGCTTTACAGAAAAGTTCCACTATGTACATAAATAGGATCAAAGGGATTGATGCACAGTGAATTTATTTTCAATTGGTCTTTTTTGATATCATGTTTTCACTGAACTGGATTTCACTGTACTGTTTCTTTATAAGATGTTTACTTCTGTGTTCCAGGTTAATATTGTATTTGGGGGTTCTTTTTTCCTTTCTTTTTTTTTTTTTCTTTTAATTTCAGCAAGTCTTGTAAATAAGCCTTGTGGTTTCCATAGTCCCTACGTCCTGGGTAGAAACGTTCTTTCTTTTCCAACCACGTCGAAGCGTGCGTATGCTAAACTCGATGGAAAGGCACGGAAGGATGTGCAACTCCCTTCAAAATTCGGGGCGTGTGGGAACGCAGAACCATCCGCCTCGGGTCACAAGGGCCTGAGCCTACGGTGGCCTTTGTACTTCCAGGGTAAGCTCCCAGCTGTAAGGGGGGGGGAGCCGCTCGTTTCTCGCCTCGGTGCCCACGCACCCGCGCGTGTATCCGTACGGATTGCTGGATGGGGCCCTTAGTCTGTCTTCGATGGAACTTGTAATTTAAACTATGATCTCACCGCTATGGAAATGGTTGCGTAGAGTTTGTAAGCTAAGAACTGTAAATAATTTTTTAAATGAAAAAAAAAAAAAAAGAAAAAAAAATAATAAAAAAAAAAGAAATTGCTTCCAGTTGATACCATTTTCATAATTAGCTCTTCGTTAAGCTTATTTATTTCTGAATTCTCCAATAGTGAAAATGGCTTGCACTTAGACTACTGCATTGCGTTCACAGTTACCACTTTATTATGAAAAACAAGGGGGGAGAGGGGGGGAGGGAACAGAGGGGGGGAGGGAGGGAAGAGTGGGGAGCCGATACTGACCTTCTGCAAGATGTTTGTAGGATTGAACTCCAAATAACGTATGACACTCAGTTTCAGAACTTTTCCTTTATGTCGAAATAAACCTTTTTGGATTTTAACCGAATAAAATTTGATTGCAAATCATTCGTGAAAACAGTGTGCTCCCTAATTAAGTTTTTGGGATTTCTGGTCTGATCATGAAGCCCATTAACATTCTGAAAATAAGGAAATGAGGAGCCAAAAAAAACCCCCCTGTATTTGCACAATGTATGCAATGAAACGGTAGAATTCTCTCTTGAATTGTGTGTATGCCGAAAATGTGGATAACTGGTCAATGACAATTGATTTGTATGTATATTACATTCAGATTTAAGTGATATTTTGTGAGAAGTTCTATTGATATATTGAGCGGGCAAATCGAGAAAGATTCAAACGTAAATATTTTTGATTTACTAACATTTTGTTGCTTTGAATGCTTAAACAAAAATCTGATGCCACCTTTAGACAAGTAGTCGTATTTACTAATCCCTATCCTCGGGTGCATCGCAGCAAGGTTTTCCTTTTAGTTTTGTAGACGTTTCCAAGGGAGACTTTTCGTTTAGAAACTTAATTCCTGTACTTTAGGAAGAAATAAAAAAATATATAAATAGCACTAAAAATACCTCAAATTTTTCATTAGATAGAAGCATTTATTGGCATTATTGACATCAACAGGTTTAATTGTAAACTTCCTTTTCTCTCCTGTGGCTTCTGCTCAGAACTGTTCATTGTTCTGCGGCTTACGAGACAAGGCGTCATAACCATGTTCCTAGAGGCTTTATTTCCAAAGTTGTAATGCTTTATTTACAGCTTATACAGAATACATTTAGAACTTTGTTGTTGTTTTTTGTTTGTTTTGTTCTGTTTCGGTTTGTTTTTAACCAGAGATTCTAGTGACAACAGACAACTGAACAAGCAGATAGATTTGGGTTCCTTAGACCTGTTATTGTCAGTCTCTGAGGGAAGAGACTTTGACATTATCTGGTATGAAGAAATCCAAAATAGTGTCTAAGACTGTTATTAGTCTTTTTTTGAAGTGCCTGATAACATTTATGGGCCAACGGATGTGATTAAACACATTTTAATGCCAGAAAGTACAGATGGGACCAAACCAGAACATGGAATTCAAATCGACCTGAGGTTTGAAACCAGATCTAAATCCAGCTTTTTTTTTGGCTTGGACCTATCTCTACCAGAAACTTTGTTTTATGAACTCACTGTAAAAGGGTTTATTGAAAGCATTGAAACGTGGAGCAGAAGGAGAGATGTAATTTTCTTCAAGATGACTGAAAGTTCTCATACAGCTAATGTTTTAGAAATAGTGCAAATATCAAGAAGTGCTTCCTTGCTACAAATGCTGAATGTTGGAGCTTCAGTTACAAATAAATAAAAAATAAAAATTAAAAAAAAAAAAGAAAAGGGAGGGGGGGGAAGGGAAAAAAAAAAAGAAACTAGAAGCAAGCAAGTAACTTAGCTGAGTTTGTGGAACGTGTGGGAAGGCCTTCCGAATACGAGATTTACTCAGCCAAACATTTTATAGCAGAATTATTCCTTGGAATTTTTATGCTTGGGAAAGTAGTTGTTAAACATTCCAAAAAGTGCTGGCACTTACAAAACGACAACGAAAAAAAAAAAAAAATAATCAACAAGGCAGTATAAAATATTGGTTTTGGGTGGCTATCTTCATACATAAACATTGTCATGTTTTGGAATGTTCTTTATATCTAAGGGCCTGGTAGAAGGTGTAAAGAATTTTGTTTTCTTCAATACCTAATCGTTTTCCATCTTATGATTTGTGTGTGTGTGTGTTGTACAGCAGTATAATTTTTCACTTATTTATTCCATCGGTAGTTATGGTTTGTACAATGTACAATGGTTTCATTTCAAAAATAAAATTAAAAAAAAAAAATCACAACGCGAATCTGTGTGAATCATTTTTACCGAGAACCTTCACCTCCGTTTGTTGGGGGTTTTGGGTTGGTTTGTTTCAATTTGCAACAATAAATTTCTGGTTTCTTAACTGGTATTTGCAACTGTGCATTCTACGGTGTTGTCTCCTTCGGGTAACGTGTAAAATGATTCACTTCTGAGCGGACCAAAGGTGCCTTGATACCGCAGCAAGACGCTGAGCGGGGCGGGGACGGTTTGCGGTTGTTGTAACAACACCAGCAACCAAATAGATACGACCGCTGTAATTACTGCAACCTGCAGCATAACTTGGTAATTTGAGGTGCTTATTTGTTGGCTTGGTACTTGGCTAATGCGTTGTGGTAAGTTAAATTGGAGGGAGGAGGGCATGGGGTGAAAACACGCTTCAGTCTGGACACGTGCTGGCGGCTGATGTTTGCAAGGGTAAAGCTCCTGAAGAGTTTCGGAAAGATTCTTTGCATTCAAGATGGATATAAAGTGTCCGGCTTATTTTTAGTGTTCTTTGTGCTCTGTCCAAACTAGCCTGCAGTTTCACAGACAGCTGAACCGGTCTGCTGGCTCAGCACGACCAGAAGGGTGAGCCACAGCCAGCTTCCCTTCTCCCACCTTGGTTTTCTTGCCTTCCTTGAACTTACTGGGGTGCTTGTAGCATCCTCTCATCAACCACTTAGATTTGTAAACCTGGGAAGAAAACTACCCCTTTTTAGTTAGGGACTATTCTTTTTTTTTTCTCTGGATTAGTGAATTAAATCAGCAGATATATATATGGGAATTATATGTATAGGGGGGAACTGGAGAGAGAGAAGAGAGGTAAAAATGAGGATGTAATTCAAGAGAGGTCCCAGAAGGAAAGGCCTCTGAATGGATAAGGCTTGTACCAGCGAAGGAGGGAGCAACAGCCCAGCCTAGCAGCAGAGTATGGAGCTGGAGGTTGGCCCTGGGCTTTAACACCCGGGAGCAGGACTGGCAGAGGAGCCAGTGGAGTGGCCACAGCCCGGCCTGCAGTCAGCCCCACGGGCTGAGGCTGTGACTGAGAGTACTTGTGCCTCACCAGAACAGGAATGCTTATCTTCCCCTCTGTAGACGAAGGAGGATAATCTCTCACCGCTAAGTGTTGTGGAGTACGCTGGGAGCAGGGTTCTAAACAGCTTGGATGTCTCTCCGTTCCCCATGTGTTATCTGGGGCAGCGAACGGCCGCTGCCTCCCGCGCTGTTGAAGGAGCATCATCAGATGGTGGTGGCCTACGAGTCACCTTGCTCTAAAGAAAGAGTAAGAAAAACCACACTCAAAAGCTGCTGCTGTGGCCCCTTAGTGTTTCCCTGCGCCTCCTGGAATTCCTTACTCTGGAGGAGGAGGGGGATGCTGGGAGCCTTGACCTGTTGCTGTTGACCTGATCTCAAACAGGCAAGCCAAGAGGTCTGTCTCCAAAATAACTGTCTTGGTTTTAAGGGATGCCGCTGTCCTTCCATCTGTGGTACTCGCACTGAGGACGACTAGAGGAGAAAACCCTGAACGGTGTCAGGTATTAGTCATAGCTTAAGATCACTTCCTGTCTTTTAAGAATCTTAGTTGCACGTGATGCTGACAAAGAGCTGAAGGTTTGTCTTGGCTTGTAAAGGTTTCTAACAGAGCCCTTGCATGATGTGACCATGTCTTGCTGCTCCTTTCAGCTGTGGGGAAACGCTTGCCTTACCACTCCTTTGTGAAACACAGCAATCTGTCTTGATTTCCTGCTCTCCAGGGGAGATATTAGATCACATTAAGGGCATAGTTGTGATGCTGTAGGAATGCCTCATCCTCACGTGCCCGAGACTTGCTATCTCTGTCTCTTGAGTTTCCCTTGATCTTACTTCTGGTTTTTACAGCGCAGAAAAAGTAGCCGAAATGTGGCAATTTAATGTTTGGGGTTTTTTCCCCTCCTAAGGATGACTATGTGGAAAAAGCTAGATTTTTTTCCTTTTAAGTACGAGGCCTTAGGACTGAAAAAAATAGAAGCAATTTACTATAAATGCTTTGGAATATGCCACCCAGTATAGAACTGCTCTCTTGGTGATGGCAGTTTGCTCTACAGGCCAAGCTAGAGAGCTTTTTCTCTTGATTGAGATCTTTTTCTCTTGACTTCTTATATCCACACACACGTCTATGGGGGTTCGTGCCGTAAGCGGCTGTTCTCTCCCCAGAATAACACACTTACTGCCCCTATTGCTGTGCTTCCGAGTTGACCTACAGGATCCATTGCTTTCTGGTTTTGAGAAGGATGAATCAGATCTTTATTTCCCTGGGAACAGTTGTGCTTATTTCCACTGAGCAGGTACGTGGGTTAGGTGTGAGCTGGCAGTAGAAGCTCTGTGTCCCAACCTTTTCTCTTTGGCTGCAGGGCTTGCAGCCTGCCTGCTGCACGTCTCCGACTGCTTCTGTAGCTGCCCTGGCTTCTTGCAGCCTGCTTCTAAGCGATTTACTGTATTAAAGGGAGTTTTAAATCCGTGAAATACTTCTAGCACAATTGCTATCTCATCAGTGTTCTTCAAACAGCTCTAGGCTGCCCTCTGCCTCTTCCCATGTTCCTAAGAGTCCCTGAAGCTTAGGGGTGTTTTCTGAGGACAGTCGGTTAGCTCTGTGCCATGGCTCTGTTGAGCGATTGCAGCCTCCCTGCGCTTCTTCTCACGCTTAAGGCTGGAGGGGGCTTTGGATTTTTGGTTGAGGCTTCTCCACACCCCAGCACATCCTGCTGAGTGGAAACCCCACGCTGGACCCGTTAACCCACTGCGGGAGGAGTGGGGACAGGGCTGCAGGAGGGTGGCACCGGGCCTTTTGGGCAGCGATGCCTTCCCTGTTCCCAGTGGGGCTGGGGGTGAGGGGAGGCAGCCGCCCGCCCTGCAGGGAGGTTTCGCGATCCGTGGTGGAAGGAGAAGGGTAGAACGTGGTTGGGTGCCATGGCCAAGGACGGTCTGGCCCTGGGTGTGTGGGAGGAGGCGGGATGGTCGTGCCCTTTCCTCTGAAGGAGCTTCTCTTGGAACTGAAGGCCAGTGGAGCAAGGGGAAGCAGCCTCCACGGCCATGGCGGGCTGCAGCTTTCCTTGAGGGAGAAACATCCTCAGGGGTGTTTTCCAGTGACCCTCGGGGGGGGTGATGGCGGCCTGGAGCTCTCCTTGGGGGGACACTGCCCCCCGGGCGGCTGGGGGCCGCGTGGAAGAAAAGCGGCCTCGGCAGGAAGCGCTCTTCACCCAGGGCAGGGGCCCCGGTCGGGCGGCCCGGCCTCGCTCCCCTTGCGACGGAGGCGGGCGTGGGGAGGGCCCAGGCCGCAGGGGAGGGGCGGGGGCGGGAGCTCTCCGGCGCCTTTAAGCGGGGCGGGGCGGCGCGGTGGGGGCCGGCCCGGGGCGGAGCGGGGCGGTGGCGGCGCAGAGCGGGCGGCGGGCTCGGCCGGCGGCTGGTGGCAGCGGGGCCATGGCCGCCGACGTGTTCATGCGGC
>WTSP01002692.1:0-13345 GCA_025331215.1 Actenoides lindsayi
CCTTGACCTGCTGGCCACACTCTTCTTTATGCACCCCAGGAGACCATTGGCCTTCCTGGCCACAAGGGCACATTGCTGTTCCATGGATAACTTATTGTACACCAGGTCCCTCTCTGTGGAGTTGCTTTCCATCAGGTCAACCCCTAACCTGTGCCAACATGAATACACATACTTCAGAGCACCAATTTATCAATACTGGGGGGAAAAAAGTACACAGATTTCTCAATGACCAAATGTGTGTGTGTGTAGTTCTCTCTCCTTTTGAATGAAAATTCTGGAGTAATTCTTCCTAAAATTGTTTTTTTTTTACATTACTCAGTCTTTTCTGCTTGTATGTGAATAACTGCTCTTGTCACAACTCTACATTTACCTCTATGTACATATTGTTTTTAATAATCTATTCCAATAATAACTGAATCTTTAGCCAAGCTTGTCTGGTTTTGGCCTTACAATATTTATGGTGGAATAAATATAAGAGACTGTACTGCAGTCCACATACTTTCTGACGTGTATCACAAATGTATATATAATATTATCTTTTATACATATGTTCCATTTTAATATATATTTTATATTTATAAAATATCATGTAAAAATATCGATGTTCTCATTAGCATCTGCTAGAGGATAAATCCTGGAAGTAACCACTGAACAGCTTCTGATTCAGCTTCAATGACTCCCCAGGTTTTCCTTGGTTGGAGAACTCCAAATATCCCATTGAGTTTCTTCTTTTGTTCTTAAAGTAAAAATGTACAAGGTGCCTATAAAATGCAGAATCGCAGCACGGAATGAATTGCCCTTTTGCTCTTTCCTGAGTCCTGCTAGCGTGTAATAGCTAAAAAATGTTTCATGTGAAACTTCAATGTTTATAGAAAAGTAGTAGATACTCCTAGAAAGTTGATTGCAAAGAGTGCTAACAAGATAAAGTGCCTAGTAAGCTTTAGAAGCTGCACGTCCAAATTAAAGGAATGGAGTTTGAATGGATGAGATGAAGCCTATGCTTAGTTTGGGGAATATTAGTCTTTGTTGATATTGACACACTGGGGTGGACTATAGCAAGGGATCTGCATCATACAGCAGCAAGCACTGATGGTTTTTAGCATTGTGGAGTTGTATGGCTGACATTCTCAAGAGAAATGTCTTTCACTTATGTGTTCAAACCTGGGTGTAACTTGGTGCTGCTTCATATCTGGATTTTAGGGTCATGTAGAGAAAGGTTCTCATCTGTGAAATATGCATTGTTGTTTAATATAAATGGATACAGTTGGGGAAAGAATGGATCTGAAGTTCTTTGTTTAAACTATTTGTATTACAGGTCCTCAACTTCACAACTTTTTTGTATCTAGATGGAAACTGGATAATTTGCTTTAATCAGAACAAAGAAGTCATAAGTTGCCTCAGTTGCATTTGATGATGGCTAATAATTTTGCCTTTGTATAATTCACATTTCTATTCTGTTTAATTTGTAGAGACTTGAAGCCTGAAAATATACTCCTTGATGACTGTGGTAAGTAAAAATTTAAAATTATTTTATTAAATTGGGAATTACAAATCTAATTAATACTGTGCCAGAAATCAAAGGGATTTGACAAATGACTGACAAATGTTAACTTTAATTGATAAAGAAAAAACTGCCCGTGCTTTTTAGAAAGCAGGGGAAAATACTGGGTCTTTGGAGGATGATGATGATTATGTTTGAGTGGTCAGATCCCACCTTAAAATAGCTGCCATTCCCCTTTTCCTCCCCCCTTTTCCCCTTGATTTAAGATAGCTAAAACTTTTACATAGATTTGTTCTCTCTCTTTTCTTCAGCTATAGAAACATGATTTGTTTTATATGGGGCCAGAATTTTACTTAGTAAACTATAATGTTTAAGCAATAAAGAAAAGAAATATGAAGCATCTCTGTTCTAACATTTCAACTAAAACAGGTCTGATGGTCACTGGTGCATATGTGGCTGGAAGGAATCAAGGACGTACAAACAATGCAAAGAAATGTTTGTAGCTTTTTGGTTTTTCAAAAGCTAAATTATCATTTTTTTAATGACTCTGTGTTAAATTTATCAGAATCTTATAATTCACTGTAGGACATGTGCAGCAATTACCTTCTGTGGATGAATATTAGCAGTTTGTTCTTGTAATTGCTGAGTATTTTAGTTAAGGAAAAACTAGTTTTGAAGGCATTAGCACTGCAGGGGTTTTTGAAGTCAGCATGTTCTGACTGTTAAATTTCTAAAAAGGGAGATATTCCTTTCCAGGAGCTAAAGCTTTGCTAGACATCAAATGCATTCTTTGTTTTTTCTCTCCAGCACTGTCTTGCAAAAGCTGAAGGCTTCTTTGAGGAAAAATGCAGCCTTGCAGGACTGCACTAGAATGCTTTCTCTCTGCCAGGGGAATTCTGATCTTGTTCCAGAGAGCAGAGGGGATTAATTAGAAAATCGCTTCAGGAGCTCAGATCCTGCACTTGAAAAGGGGTTCATCAGATGTCAGGGAATAGAAGAGCATCTGAATGTGTTTAAAATAGCACTGGCTGCTCAAGAGCATTTAGTTCTTTCTGACCAGTATATAGAGTGGCACTTTACTTTCTCCACTCACTCTCTCCCCACCCCTTGATTACCTATCATGTTAAAAAACAAACAAAACACAAACAAAAAACCACCACTCCCCCCCCACACACACTAAAAACTATTAACTAACACTGATGCCATAGAGCTTTTTGAATGAAAGAGAATATAGGCACAAAGGACAGTTGGACATTGCAATGGGCTACAGAGAGGTGATGCAGTGACCACTCTTGGAGGCTTTTTAGATAAGAATTAAAAAAACCTTGAGGACTTTGGCCTGATGGCTTTCTCAGAAGGCTGTACTAGAGACCTTCTGAAGTCCTTTCCAGCCTGAATTATTCTGTGAATCTGTGATGTTTCTGTAAATGACAGTGTCCTTGTCCTTATGTCCAATATTAGAAATAAGTGTGAGTTTTGCTTTGGTTTGGGTTTTTTCCCTCTGAATAAAGATTGGCAATTTTCTATTTTGAAAGTGAGTCAAAAATGTAATTGTCCTTTCTTCTGTCTAGCTGTCTATATTTTTATCAAGAAAGTACCTTATGTATTTTTACAGTAGAATCACTGTCACTGCAATTCTTGCTTTGAACTATCTTGAATTATTTGCTGTTGAGTGTGTCTAGCAAAGAACTGTATCTGTCCATGGAAATGTAAGGGAAGGTGGAGTGAACTTACTCCCATTGCCCTTCTAGGACTGGTTCCCCCTCTGAACAGTGCTGTTCATGACAAATCATAGCCTTCCACTGGACTACCCCTCCATTAGAGGATCTAGTGTACGTGCCATGCCTAGTAGGAAAGGTAGTCAGCTTGAGATTTTTGGCTAATCTTCATTAGCCTGGTTAATGAGAAGGGAGGGGAAATCCCAATATTGAACTGACATGTTACAATATAAATAATTCTAAGTAGTTTATGGCTAGGCTGCTTTTCTGTTGAGGTGGGAATGGGGATAGCAATTCCAATTACTTGTGCTTAGCGTTATTAGGGTACTTTGTTAGAGGAAAACCTGGTGTCAGTAGAGGTAACACTTTTCTCATATTTGAAGTGGACTAAATTCTGATGTTTTGTTATGAAGTCAGAAAGCTGAGTGTTTGTGGAAGGAATGCAGAATAGAAAAATGAAAGTGTCTGATGCATAGACACAGCGGTTGAAATGAGCAGTGATCATTTCTATTCACCCTAGAGTAGCAGTCTATGCCAAAGCGAGCAATTAGAGTACTTGTCAGCAGATCTTTTTGTACGACCTTCAGGAAATCAGTTAGATCTGTGCCTTTTTCCTTTTTCATTTAAGGAAGAGCTGAATAATGATAAATCCCTACTTTCCAGTGAAGTTAAATAACATCAGTGCTAGGACTACATGAATGTTTTGATGTTTTGGAATGGGTTTTTAATAAGGCACACTATAGAAGATTTTTTGTTTTAAAAGTGATGTTACTTTATTATTCGCTGACTATGTATAAATTATTTTAACATAAACAGGACATATCAGAATTTCAGATCTTGGATTAGCTGTGCAGATTCCAGAAGGAGAAACGGTCCGAGGACGGGTTGGAACTGTTGGTTACATGGGTATGTAAAGTATCCTTTGCTAGTTATGTTATACCAGAAAATTTGCTTCTGTGAATGTCTGAATGACTTGGCTTAGATTTTTTTACTAGGCATTTTGTGGGAAGAACGGTTGCTATACACAGTGGTAGATGGTAGTAGCAAATTATAAGCCTAATGATAAACTTTAAAACTTAACTCTGGAAGTTCTAGCTTTAGGGTAGAAATTTAAGCAAGCATCTATTTTTTGTTTTTCTGAGGTCCGGTGAGATTTAGGGTCATGGGTATGTGGATGAATTACTATGACAACACGTTTCTTTGCATGCTTTAAAAAAGCTTCCTTCTCAGTTTGTTAACAATACTGTTAGCTGTTACAAAACTGAAGTGCTTCACTTGGATATAAACAGAGTCCTCACTGTAGAAATTCACATTTCTTCAGAGATGGAGATGTTATGCAAAGATCTCTGAAGAGAGCCAAAAGGGACCTGAGAGTTTTCCCAATATTTAATTAATCAATTTAAAGTGAGTTGGCATGGGGTTTCTTTTGGTTTTGTTTTGTAGCTCCAGAAGTGCTCAAAAATGAAAAGTATACGTTCAGCCCGGATTGGTGGGGTCTCGGGTGCTTGATTTATGAAATGATTGAAGGACAGTCTCCATTCAGGAAGCATAAGGAAAGGGTCAAACGGGATGAGATTGACCGTCGTGTAAAGGAAGACCAGGAAACCTATTCAGACAAGTTCTCAGAAGAGGCAAAATCCATCTGCAGGATGGTGGGTGAAGAGACATAGAGGTTTGAAAATTAAATTTCTAATCCTTTTTAAGAGATGAACTACTTTATTTTTGTGTCTTTACTTAGACGGCTTAATGTCTATTGACAATTTTTCAAAGCTGGAGTTCTTAAATCTTTTTAAATCTGGAAATATGTGATTGTCCATGAATCGTTTAATTAACAAACTTTGAGAATTTAGAACTTTTTTTCAAGATGAAGGAAGGCTGCATTAATTTATTTTTCATCATGTCAATGAAAAGATCCAATACTCTTTGGACCACATGTAATTACAGATGGAATGCAATAGAATGCTCAGCTTTGATACTGCATGAGGTGAAATGGCAGAGTAGTATCTAGTTTCCTTCCCTAAAAAGTCTGTACTGGACAACAGTTTTTTTGTTTGTTTGTTTTTAAATCTTGCATGCTCTTAAATTTAATGATGCACATCTATACAGAAAGCTTCAAAATTTTTCTTTACTCGTTTATGCAAAATATGTGCATTAAGCTCATTATAAAAAAAAAAAAAAAAAAAGTACATCTGTATTTCCTGAAAGTGAAGTCTATTGCAAAGCCTGTACTGTAAAATCTATTCAACACAGCATCAACTAAAGTATTTTCCTAGAACTTTGGGTATAGTCTTCAAATGATCTGCTTGCAGATCTTTTCTTTTGTCTCCTGAAAATCTTTTTGCTCCCAGAATGTTGTAGTTTGGGTTCATTTTGAAACCATGATAAATTTCATCTAATAAAAGGCCAAGTAACAAAATAAAATTTGTGATAGACATTGTATATAGATATTTTCATTTTTTATTTTTAATTCTGGGATTATATCACTGAATCAGCCTTTTTTCTTTTTTTTTTTTTTTTTCCCTCCCCATATCTTTGCAGTTACTTGCTAAAAATCCAGGAGAGCGACTGGGTTGCACTGAAGATGGAGCTGCTGTTGTAAAGCAACATCCTATTTTCAAGAATATTAACTTCAAGAGGCTGGAAGCTAACATGTTAGAACCTCCATTCTTGCCAGATGTAAGTAGGTGAGACAGATTTGATTAGTATCTAAAAAGGGAGGAACTGTCATAATTCCATGTCAGGAGTCATGTGATCTCCAGAGAAACATTTAAAGTTCGTTAAATTGGCAGGAGAATGCCACTGTGGCTGTTGATAGCAAGTTGTTTTGTGGTACTTGATCCGACATGACAAAACTATTTACAATAGTGGTTTTGCCCTAGGGAACTTTGTAGCTGATTTCTTAGCCCTTAAAATTCTATTTCCATAGTTCTGATGCTGAACCAATCAAGATTAGCTCTGAAGAAATTACTCTGGAGTTAAAAGAAAGGTGACAGAAGATGAGTGAATTATGACAGCCATTCAGAAATCCAGAGGAGTTCCATGCTGTTTCTGGTTTTGCTATTTCCTTTTTGTTAGTTGCAGGATGGTTGGAGTTGCTCAGGTGTCTTATGAAGAAAGTCTTTTAAACTTTCAGATTTCTGTTTCGTAGTATAGTGTGATTTGGTGATCAGCAATGTGAAATAACAAATTGCAGGCACATCACTCTCCCTTTGCTTATCTAGGAAAGAAAAAAAAACCTAAACCAAAACAACTAAAAAGACACAAAACCTTCCAAACCCAAAACCTCAAAACCTTAATGAAGCAATCTTGTATTGTACTGCAGCCACGTGCCGTATATTGCAAAGATGTCCTGGACATAGAGCAGTTCTCAACAGTAAAAGGAGTGAACCTGGATACTACAGATGATGACTTCTATTCCAAATTTGTTACGGGTTGTGTCTCGATCCCTTGGCAAAATGAGGTATTGTGTATTTCATAAAAAGATTATTTTCTTTACCACAGCAATATGGAAGATTTACTAAGAGTTATAGTTATGGTATTGATTTTCTGTGAGACTTAAAGAAGTTTCTACTCTAGCCTTTGTTGGTAACAGACTTCAGAAAAAAAGTTTTTCTCAAAACATAAGATTTATGGTAAATTTGCATAAGTAGAATCTGGCACCTTGTCACCCCAAGTACAGCATACAGGACAGGGGTTAGCATCAGTATGATCACATTTTCCTTGTTCTTCTACCACATGTTGTTCAGTGTTGCTGTTCAGAGCAGAGGGATAGAATTCTACTGAAAGGATTCAAAAGCCAATAGGTGCAGCGCAAGATCTCTGTGTATCCTGTCCGTGTACCAGTAGAGTATCTGAGTAACAGAGGAATACAGAACTGCAGGTTAACCAATTCTGAGGTTAAAAACAAAATGTTCAGTATTGGTTGAATCAGACTTTCTCTTAATGCTTTTTCATCTGCCTAGTGAATTGAGTATTCTAGAGTTCTGCACAGAATACCAGAATTTTGCTGCCTCTGTGTGCCGTTCCAGCTGTATTTAGGAAATTCAAATCCTCTTCATTATTTCAGGAAGAGCACTCAAAGTTATTTAAAATGGTAGTTTCTGTTATAAAAGCCTTCCCCTATTATAAATTGCTGAAATAAGTATTGTCTGAAATTCTATTAGTGTAGTTTCTTAGCCAGGATGACTTTTTTTTTTTCATTTAAAGCTTGAACACAAAAGAAAAGCAATTTCTGAACTACTTGGAGAAAACAATTCTTTCCGTACTGTTTCCCTTCTGATTTGTTTTGCATTATGTTTAAGAAGGAGATTTGAAAGGTGTCCTTTGACTTACAAAGTCTTCACTAAGAAGCAGTGGCCCATAGGCTTTTGGAGAAATAAGTACTTTGTACATTATGTTGTAATTCTGAACTTCAGAATGGGATTCAGTCATTAAGAAATGCACTGCAGCTTACTAGCTCTAACACCACACAGAGGGATACAGCTGAAAGTAGTTGTGGAGTTCTGATGACAGTAATTCCTTCTCTTCAAGGAATAACTGTGAAGACCTTAGTTCCCATTTGTGCCTTTCTTTTTTCTTTTCATTCATGTTACTGAGCTTTACCTCAAATCTTCATTCTCATAAGAATTTCTCCTCCCCTCTCATAATTCACCTAATGTCACGATTTACAACAAAAGAAGATTGCTTTTCTTCTTATTCCTCTTTATGTCCTCTCTCCCACTGCGAGGTATGCTCATTTGGGTGCATGCCGATTATGATAGAGGAGTATCAGTGGCACTCACTGATAAATGTCAGCTACATGTAGGCATTAACTGCTCTCCCCCTTCTGACTGTGCCTGTTTGTTACATTTTGCCATTTACTCTTTCTGATGTCCTTTCTGCACCCAGTAATTTGTTGTTTTTTAATTCTTTCATTTTCTGTGTACACAAACAGATGATTTCAAAATCTCTTGCCTCTCTCCAGAGACCAGTCTTGATTGTAACTTTTTTTTTTCTCTTCCATGAAGTATTATCTTCTGTATGCCATTGCCTTATTACGGCATATGTTAAGTGAGTTCTGATAAGACGGTTGCCCCAAATACCAGAACTATGTATGAATTACTATGGTCATCAGTAGCTTTTTTTCCAAGAGTGCAATTTTCTTCCCTTCGTAAAAAGTACCCCCTCAATATTGTGCAGGTACTAGTGTTCTGCAGGGAATAATAATTTCTCCTATTCAGTGTCATGTTTATTAATTAAGTTCAGTCTAGAGTATAGAGTTACTGTATTTGTTAGGCTAGACTGCTCTGAAATGAGCAGAATAGATGAAAGGAAAATCAATTTCTGGTTCTAAAAAGGTCTGCTTATTGCATCATGGGCAGAAGAAATGCTTTACCAAAGCGAGGGAGCATCTGAGTACTTGCCTGCATGGTAGTGCTCTCGTTGCAATTCTTTAGTTTGTTGGGTGCACAAGGAGAGTTGATGTAGACTTTGTGCCTCCCTTCATGGAGCTCTTTGAGTGGTGTAGTTTGGCTGATGAATTTTGTAAGTTGCTAAGAGTACCCAGCCAGAGTAAATAGATAATATATGGAATTTGTTTGACAGTCTTATATGGATATTTCATTTATATTTCCTGTGTTTCAAAGATGATTGAAACTGGATGCTTTGAAGATATCAATGCATATGAAACTGATGGTACTGTGTCATCAGACAGAGAGAAGTCTCCAAAACCAAAGAGAGGCTTCTTTCACAGACTTTTTAGTGGAGAGGTAAGAGTATTTCTTGTCTTTTATAAGAAAATTACTAGTAACACCTCAACATCCATTCCATTTTTTTAATATTATTTTGTGATAAGAAAAGCAAGTTGTTCACTGAATAGTGAAATCAATGAAATCTGGTTTATTACAGCTTTGCCCCTGTGCTGCATTTCAGAAACTGTGGCAATCCCTATTATTACTCCAGGTTTTATTCCTTCAGCGTTTTGTCTTCCTTTAGTGTCTTTTAGCTGTCACCTGGGGAAAAGCTAGCATGTGCTGTTAACAGCTATACTACAGATCTTTCTTTTCTAAAGATAGTAATTTGGGTCTTGCTCTTTACAAATTTTGCCAGTTTTTTATAAAAACTTCTGGGGAGATGACTTCAGAGATAATTGAGGCCCTCTCTGTAAAAACATAAATAAAATTGCTTAGTGAATTCAGAAGTGAGCACGGTGGAGCGATGCAACTCCGAGGACTCCCTGCTTTAGAAAGCTGGGCTCCCAGTGAATCATTCTAGTGTATTAAGCAAATAAGTGAAAATATCCCCTAAATGAATGAGTGTGAACAAGTGTCACAAACCAAACGTTAAACTATCTTGGGTATTTGCAAAACAACAACATAGTATGTGCTTATATGGCTGATAATGCACAGCCTTTTCTTACACACATAACTTCTGCCATTTAGAGGTATATGAATTGAGTATTTGCCACCTAAAAAATGTGGTATCTTGTGCTTGTTTATAGGTCGTGAGAAATGACCTATTTACAAAGGTTTTCAGCTGAAGATGTACACAATTCTGCTGGCTCAGTATGCCTGCACTTAGGGTGGAATTATCTTGAGAAGCATGAGTACATTGAAGTAAAGAACACTTCTACAGAAATTACTTTTGCTTTCAAGCAGAAATGGGATCTTAAAATTGCTAGGAGAATATCATTAAATAGCCACAACAGGGCCATGTATTAAAATTGCATGATGATATTTTTTTTTGTCATCAGCTGGTAATTCACTTCTCTAAAATGGTGCAGTGCTAATGGGATTTATAATAGTACTGTTGTTTTTAGTTCACCTTTTCAAATTTGCTTTCCCCCCCACTTAGAGTAATCGAATAGAAGGAATGGTTAAGTGTTCTAATAATCTCATGTAGCTAAAGTTAAAGCTTGTGTCTTACTGTAGTCTTTTCCAGCTGAGTCAGCAGGGTTCATACTGTCCCAAGTTAGGTTTCTATGTATTGGGAAAGAGTCCTAAAAAAATTAATACAGCTTGAGAGTCGTCAGTTGGTTTTGATGTAGTAACACTACAGTTAATTGTCCAGCAAAGTTAAAAGAATGAAAGAACTTAAGGTTAAATGAAACTTCAATGACTTGAAATTTGGGGTTGGGTTGTGGTTTCCTTTGATACTCCCAAAGCATTTCGTTAGTATGGAGTAAAATGAGCTGGTAAAAGAGCCACCCCCTCCTTTCCTCCCCAGCCTTCCTGTGCCCCATAAAACACACAAAGCAACAATTGTGTCAGCTCTTCACTTGAGTTGTGTCTGTCTTCTCTTGCAGGTCTGCTTTAAATCTGATTGCAGTGATGATGAGCAGGAGTCCTCCAGACTTTAAATCATTTTACTCTCATCAGAAAGGATGAGCAAACTTTAAATGTTTTATATCTCTGTAGCAAAGTGTATTATATATATTTTTTATCTGAGTTCAAGGATTTTTGTACATTTGTACTTCATTTGTTTTAAGATGTATATTTTCACTAAAGCTTAATTGTACAAAAAGCAACGAGTGCCATTTGAGTGAGTGTGTTTCTGTATGTATTTGATTTATCTTGATTTTATCCCCCCCACCCCCCCCCCAGTGGAATGAATCTAGAAATTCTAAAAGGATTTTAAAGTACAAACATAATATCTATGGAATCAATGTAACTTGACTTTATATGCTCCTGGTAAAACTCTTCTTGTTCATTAGGATCTGTATTAGCAGTTTTCTTATTGGTAAAAATGCTGTATCCATAAATTTTAATAATTCTGGTATTATCCAACAGCCTGGCAGTGCTGTTCCCTCATGTGTATCTCAAGCAATTGCTAAGGAAAAGTAGGAATTCGGTGCACTGTGGCCAGCTAGTATGAATTGCGCTTTACTATCTGTGTAGAACATCTTTCCCTATTACTGTATATAGTGATTTCTGAACATTTAGCTTAATCCTGTAACAAACTGTATGACCCCATTCTTCTCTTTTCCACCCTTCTTACACATCTTCTTGTTATAGCTTCTTGGCATGGACCATGCAAGTAGACCTATGCCAAAATTTTATAACTGCATTTTGAGTACTTTAGGTACTTTACTATCTTTACTAAAAGGAGGACAACTTTTAATTTTTGTTTCCTGTAAATGAAATTGTTTACAACTCCATGTAGGGTGTTATAGTTCTATAATGGGTTAAAAAACAACACATGGGTTCTTCTTTCTAACCTCCTCTCTGCTTATTATGTCGTAATACGCAGTGTTGTACGGTCGACAGCGATCACTGCCGTTGAGGAAAGGTCAAGGTAGTATTAACTATCTAATTATGTAAATAATCTTTCCTTATAGCCTTTAATAGCTTAAACATTAAAACCTACCTATAATGATTGCTTAATGTGGAGCTGGTATTGAAGTTTCAGTTATAATTACCTGATATTCATTAGTAAAACTGTTTCCAGCTGCTTGAAAGCTTGTCATACTTCCATTCTTCTGAACTCAAAAGTATGTCAGACTTCCTTTTTATTTTGTAAAATTTCCAGTAAAACTATTAATCTGTGTATGAGAATTAATTTAAGGAACACATTTCACTAAAAGTCTCTGTTCTTTTTTTTTTTTTTTTTTTTCCTTCCCAAAATTTGACTTAGGGGCTTGAAATATAAGGGAATGCTCTTGGAGATGTTACTTTTGTGAAGTATTTGGTTCTATATTCTGAAGATTTGTCTCCACCGAGCATGCATTTTTGTCTCCTTTCTCATCTCTAGAGTGCCAACCAGATCACACACATATTATAGACACAGTGCAACTGAATATTCCTCTACCTCAAATAGGTTTCTGCTTGTAATCCACAGACCCCCTGGAAGAAACTTAAGGTGCTTCTGAGAAACTCACAAGATATATTTGATACTCAAATCTATTGTCCAGTTTTAACTCGCAGTATTTTATGTCTAGTGATGAATGTTTAATGGGTTAGAATTAAAAAAAAAAAAAGCTGGAAAACCAGTGTGTTAAGGAATCCTACTGGGGCTGAGCTGGTGTCTATCTGAAATTGTTCCTCTTGGCTACTGTGCCACAGAAATGAGGAATGAAACTCTCTTCCTGATGTCTAAAATAGCAGAGAGGACAGCAAAATGACTGCTGTAGAAAGTGCAGAGAGAGAGAGAGTTTGAATGAATTACTGGAAGATACGAAATGGAAGGATGGAAGGATGAAATCTGATGCAATAGTGGGAAGCTTGACAGAAAGGAAAATATCTTAAGTAAGGGTGTTGGCTGGAACCATTATGTGCGAGACAATGAGCTGGCATAGTCTGACCTGACCCTCTTTATTTCATACCACAGTAACAGAAGGACTCTGAAAAGACAGGGAAATAGGGAAGTAACGAAAGTGTTTTGTAAATACCTGCCTGGTTGGAGAAGTCATCATGTTTCTCTGATTACGGGGTTTAATTTTTTGAGATCTTAGGTTTGCTGTTCTGAGGCAAAGGTGACTGTATTAACAGTAGATATATGGGGTGATAGTCTGGATTTAATGCCTGCTTAGAGCAACTGGAAATAAGGACAAGAACACAATGGACACAAGCAGAGTAATTTTTTATGAGGAAAATACAGGAATTGGCTTCAACAAATAAAAATTAAAAAAAAAAATCTGAAAGTCTATTTATCATGTATCTCAGGTTTTCTTTCCATATTGGAGGGGGAGGGATCTTAACTTTAAAAAAAAAAAAAAAAAAAAAAAAAAGAATCAACTCCTCTATTTTGGAGTGCTGAGACTTAACACTTTTCCTCCAGGGATCTGCAAAGACAGAAGGATAGGTGAAGAAAAAAGGGAAGCTGTTCCTAAGAAGTGGTTATTTATACTTCCTCTTCTCTGGACAAGAAACTCCAGCCATGAAAAAAAGTGGAGAATTTGTTCACTTTTATGGAACTTTATTTAGTTTCATTTCACAAGTTTTTTCTTATGTTCTGAATAATGCTATTGAATTGTTTTGGACATGTTTGCAGGATTAGGACCCAAATTCTGTTGGGTTTGGGTTTGTGGTGAGGTTTTTTGTTGTTTGGTTCCTCCCGCCCCCCCCCCCCCGCCCCCCGCCCCCCCCCACGAACCCCATCCCTATAATCCACACGTTTCTCCTCACACGCACTCGCACCCGACAACACTCAG
>WTSP01002692.1:13355-54378 GCA_025331215.1 Actenoides lindsayi
TGGACACGTTGTCGGGACTTGGGCCCAAACCTTGTTTGGTGTTGGGTTTTGGGGGGGGTTTTTTTTTTTTTGTTTTCCCCCCCCCCCCCCCCCCCAGTAGGCTCAAGATGGCATTCTTCTACTATAAATTTGTCCCTTTTGGCAAAACATATAACCACATAATAATGACTAGATATTATCTAATCTGAATACCCTAATGAAATAGAGAAGACAAGAAACTGGAAGGAGCAGCATAACTCTCCTTATACGCTACATGGAGATGAAGATGTTATGCTGTTTAATCTAAGGTGACTACTATTGGTTTAATTTCTTTACTGGAGTATTAGTAGCTTGGAGATGCATTTTGAAAGTGGGAAAAGGGCGAGGAGACGGGAGAACACCTGAAAACAAAATACTGTGGTGTGATGAATTTAATATGAACTTTGCTCTTGATGTTTGTACAATACAGCTGAGGCAAAAGGTGAGGAAAGGCAGCAGGTTGATTATGTGGCCTTATATTTCCATGAAATTGGTTTTGTTTGTTTGTTTGGATTTTGTTGTTGGTTTTTTGTGTTGTTGTTTTGGGGTTTTTTTGGTTTGTTTTTTTGTGGGTTGGGTTGGTTTTTGTTTGTATGTTTTTGGGGTTTTTTTTTTATTTTTATTTTTGTTTGTTTGCTTTTGTTGTTGTTGTTTAAAAAACAAAAAGCCAGGCTACATTCTTGTCATTCAGTATGACTTCCTAATACCTCCATGACTTCAGATTCTAGATCCATGTGTTAGAAGGCTTTAAGGGCAATGAGACAATCCAACAGCCTGAGTGCTTTGTTCTACTGGTGCAAGATATGGAAAGATCTATGGACTTCCGTGGAGTTACTTGCATGAGATCAACCCTCCTTTTCTGTGGCTTGTGTTTCCAAGCATTTGTGTGTCTAAGTCTCAATGCCTGCTTGTGTATACCTCATGAATCTGTATATTTAACTCCACATTCAGAAACTGTGAAAAAATGTGCCGCTATCTTACTGGTTTACCTAATGCTTTTGAATGTTGTGACCAACAGCATAGAATCTTCATGCCTCAGGGTTGTTCTCTCTTTATTAAGAATAGTCAGTTATTGTTGGGTTTGGTTTGGTTTTTTTCCAGAGGTGTAGTGTTCGTAATAGAGCTGGTGTTGCATTTCTGGATTATAGCAACAAAACGGTCTCAGCTGAAAAAATAAGCACTTAAAAATTGCTATGTAATAATAAATAGGAAAAAAACCTGTGGTATTTCTGTAACAAAGAGAGCGCTATTGGCAAATCTTAGCCTTTAACAGATGATGTTCTGTGTGGTTTGGTTTTGGTTTTTTGTTTTTTTTCTTCCCAAATCATTCTTAAAACAATAGATCTGAATGGTTTTGATTGTCAACAGAAGTAATATACTTTTGCTTTGGTTTACATTTTAGTATTACACTAATTTAACATTGGAATTATCATCTTCAGTATAGAATTTCAGAAAATACTACTTTTTCGGAAGTGCTCAAAAAATTGAATTAAAATTTAAAAATTAATGAAAAGCATCTTTAAGATATGTTTGTTTACTTTGATTTGAATTACCTGCCTGGCTCATTTTGGTGATGATGGTGTCTCTTCTGAATGTACAATTCCTTTTCATTTCACAATTGTTCTTGTGGTAGAACTTAAGTTTTGCACATGAGATGCAGGGAACTTTTCTCATGTTCCGGAACACCAGAATTCTTTCCAAGTATAGTGAAGCTGGCTGTTAAATGTGATGTGTTCCAGTATCTCCAAACCACTGAACTGTTACTGTGTGAGCTGTTTCCTGGATGTTCTAGCATTGTTATTTCTGAAATAAAACAAAAACACTGCCACGTATCTCAACCACATGTATTACTGTCTAATGTGATTTATTTACCATGTCTATCATGGGAGCCAGGATAGATAAAAGAAAAATTGTCATTTGAAAAAAAAAATAAAAAAATGGCAGTTTGTTTGAAGCAATAAATGTGAAGTACATGCAGTAAGTTCTTAAGATTGTCAGATCCAGGAAAAAGTGCCCTAGCTCATTTGGATTTGCTCAAGTCATATCTAATCTCATAGCCTGAATCCTGATTTCTGCATAGATATGTGTGAAAAGATGGAACTATCAGCCTGGGCCATTTTTCATTAACTGATTTACTGCAATAACACTATGAATGTGAAGGCAAGATTGGTTGGTAGTAGCTGTAGCTCTGCTTATCATCAGCCTTATCATGCATATTAAATTTTATCGCCAAAGCAAGCTAACTGGACTTCATTCTCCCTGAGAGAATTTTTATCTTGATATTAGTTGGACTTGCGGGTGTTTATATCAAATACTTTTCAACAGTAGGCTCCTTGTATTTTCAGCAATTTTTGCCCTGTTTATGCAAAGGTTTTCCCTGTAATTACATGACATGAGTTGAAGGGCTAAGCACTCAATTACTATACAAAGCAGCTTCAAATTAAGTAACTTTAACAGTGATATAACCATGCTATGGCATATTGCACATTATCTGTGCATATGCCAAACTACATGGGCCAGTCATCTCATGGACTCGATTGGGTTATTTGAGTAGTACCCATTACCTGCTCAGTTGCTCATGGAAATGCAGAAAGGCTGGCCTAAGCGTGACTTTGGGACAGGACGAAAAATATTCTTGATGTGCTTCTCCAACCTGTCCTTAAATACACTAAATCAAGTGGTAACCTATGCCTAGGTAGCGTGTGTTCACGTTCATGATGTTCACATTCATTTTATAGACCAGGTAAAAAGCATGTTGTTTTGGTTTTTGGGTTGTTGTTTCTTTGTTTTTCTCCGGGAGGATGAGATGAATTCACTGTCGTTCACAAAATTACGTACAACTTTTCGTTGGTAGGTATTCACAGTTACTCCATTGAGACCGTGACTTTATTTTTCTTTGTGGTAATGATGACTTTACAAAAATGCCTGTTCTCTAACCCTGACTGCTTTTTCCTTGACCCTTGCCAGTTTTACACCACTTTATTTGTGCCAGTGCAGCTGTTGGTGGGGCTGCTATTTGAAGAGGATCAGTGTGAGACGATACTTGCAAAACCACGGCTCAGTAAATTTGAATTGAGAGAACCTACTGAAAAGGTACTCCACAAAGAAAAACTTGATACCCCTGAGTTCTCTTCCAGTTCCCCCAGCTCCTGGTTAATGAGGCAGAGGCCTCGCGCTGTGCGGTTGGTAAAGGCAGGGAGAACAAAGAGGAGTGTGGCTGCGGGCAGGCCTTGCCTTGGCCTTCCTGCCGGTGAGTCAGCAGCCCGGAGGGGACTGGCACCCGTTGGCTTCAAAACAGGTTTGCAGAGACTGACTTGGTTGGTAGCTTGTTTGATCTTTGATAAGAGCTTATGCTCTTTTTAATGTGCTTTAATGTACTTCAAAGCGTGGAGTGGCACATGCAATTATCCCAGTGTCTGCCGCCTTCCAGCTACCCTGTCATCTTTTTTCATCTATCATTTGCTAAATAAAAAATTCATGATCGTCCCTATGTTCCAGAGAAAACCTTGTGCAAGCTTTATCATAAAATAATCCAGAGAAATATTCTTTTTACGTTGAAAATTCACATTTTGTTATATATTAATAATGAAATGGGAGTTTCAATTGTTCAGTTACTCTCATGTAGATAGATTTGCTTTCAGTGGAATATTTCAAGTGCTTCACCCTCTTTTATTAACACGCTGCTAAAGTCACCTGGCAGTGCACTGTTTTACTGAATGTTTGGCAGGAATGAGATCAGTAAGGTGCTTCTGTAATGACTTATATGGGCCTGATATTCAAAGCCAGGAGCTTCATTTCTTTTGTCCATCCCTGCCAGCAGTAACCACATTGCCTATTACGTCATTACTGGGCATTTCTTGTCTTAGACTTTTGAAAAGTGTTCTCCCCTTCCATTGCTGGAACCGATTTCATCTGTTTGAGATACAAACTGAATTGTCCGTTCTTATCACATGTCTTTAAAATGTGTCGTTTGAATGCACCTAGAAACATTAAAATCAGGGGTTGTGATTGAAAAGTTCACGATACTGTTGAATTGTTTAGTAATTGCTTAGTAAGAGAATCAACGCTTTCAATAGCGTGTACTCTTGTGTGTGCCCTATGTTTAATATATGCTTTTAAAGTGCAAAAAGTATCCTTTGATAAAGCAAGTCCAGAATCATAGGAGCCTGAAAGGCTTAAGTGTCCTGTTCTTGTAAGCGTGTTCCCTCTTTCCCAGTTGCAGCCTAAACTAAAACCTAAAGGCCAGTAGCAGTGCGCTCAAGGGCTGTGCTGGAAAAGGGTGGGGGGGGAACTGCAGGGGTTACCTGTTCCGGGTACCTGATGTACCGGCCTGGGGCGCGTCTGCTGTCGCGTGGCTGGGGATGCTGAAGGGCGGGAGGAGCGGCCGGGGCGGTAGGCGTGGGATGGAGGGGCAGCAGGACCTGCTGCGTCTGCTATGGGCGCGCTCCCGGGGGAGGGGGAGCGCTGGCACGTCCCGGGGCAGGTACGGCGCCCAGGGCGGGAGGGGGCTTCCCCACCGAGGGCTGGTTTTCGGTCCGTGCCGCTCGCTTGTCTCCTGGGCGCCCGGGCCCCCGCCAGCCGGGGGCGCCGCGGCGCGGCCGGGCAGCGGCGCTCAGCGCCTCCTCCTCGCTAAGACGCTGGGGGAGCGCTCTCGGTCCCGCCCACGCGCTGGCGCCTGCCTGATCCACCTCCGGGCAGGGGCGGGGCCCCTTCTGATTGGTCGTGCTCCCTGCTGCCCCGCCCCTTACCTAGCCCGCGTGCCCCTGTGTGTATGTACGTCAGGGCGCGCGTGACACCACTCCGGGGGGAAGGGTTGGTGGGTCGAGGTCCGCGCGTGCGCGCCTCGCGGGGCCGGTCCCAGGGCTGGGCCCTCGCGCCGGAGTGGGCGGGGCAGGCCGGGAAGGGGGCGGAGCATCGGCGTGGGGACTGACGGGACGCATCCAAGATGGCGGCGGGGCGGCTGGGGAGCGCGCGCGGCCCCCTGCGGCCTCTCCCTCATTCATTGCGGCAGTGACGGGCCGCGCGGCGGCAGCTGCCGGCGACGCCTCGGCCGCACTCGGCGCGCCGAGCCAGCGGCAGACAGCGGCTCCGGGGGCGGCGGCAGCGGCAGCAGCAGCAGCAGCAGGAGGAGGAGAGTCGGGCCCGCAAGCAGGAAGGCGGCCGCCGCCGGGCGCCTGTGAGAGGGCGGGTCGGAGTTGCGGGTCGGTGCCGCCGGAGCGGACATGGCCACCATGGAGAAGTTGATGAAGGCCTTCGAGTCGTTGCGCTCCTTCCAGCAGCAGCAGGGTCCGGCTGCCATCCCCGAGGAGCCGCTCCAGAGACCGTGAGTGACCCGCACCCGGGGACTGGGAGGGCTCCCGAAAAACGCTTTGGCGGCCTCTTCCTCCCGCCCTGCCCCGGGGGAGGCCGAGCCCGTGCCGCGCTGGAGCCGCTGACAGCCCGAGAGGCAGCTGGCAGCCCCCGGGGGGGGCAGTCCCGGGGGGGGCAGTCCCGGGGGGCCTCCCTGGCCTTGGCAGGAGCCTGCTCCTCCGGACGTGTCTGGCAGCGCTGCCTGCGCTCTGTCGAAGTTGAAGCTGGGAGTAACTTTCTGGGCAAGCAGCGTTTGAAAATCCAGCAGCCTGGGTAACGAACGGGAGGTACTGGAACGCTAGGTGGGCTGCACAGCCTGGTTCTAAGGAGGAAAACCTTATTTCCCGCTAATACACTGCTGGAAGACGGGCGAAACAAACCAAAGTATAACTTAAAGCACTAAACCTCGGAAAGTCTGAGTTCTGGTGCATCTGGAGGGAGCTGACGTGGATGTGTCTGCTTCTGACAAACTTAATTTAAAGTCTTGAGCTGTGACTTGTGCAGAGGTCTGAGAGGAATTAGTTTAAACATTCCCCATTCCCCTTTGCTTTCTTAAACAAATGGGTGGCATTCATGTGATATTCAGGTTTCCCATCAGGAGACGTTGCTGGAGGAGAAGGGTGAGGAGCTGTTCAGGACCACAGTGCTGCCCTTTACGTTTGCATCCTCTAAAAATAACTTCTACTGAGCACGTGAAAAGACAGCTAGGGTTTTTATGGGATAAATACATGAGTCACTATTGCTTTTTCTCCAGTGATTGGGAAGATGGGAGAAACAGAAGGGTTGAGGAGCAGGTAACTTGTAAATTGGCAGTTTCATGGTGTTTGGCAGAGGATGGTGAGCAGTGGAGCTGGGCTCTTGGCCACCTGCTCCCACAGTACATTCTGATACGGATGCCAACTAAATTATTATGGTTGATACTGTTTGGGGAGCGTTGTCTCAATCTCAATGCATTCTCACCCTTTTGGGACTTAATAGGTGAAAAATCTCGCCTTCATGAGCTAATTGGTTTTAGATGTTTTACTGGTCTGCAGGGACTAATTGCTCTCTTATGTGTGTTTTTTTGTGCTACTGCTTTCTGTGACATGGAGGATAGATGGTCATCTGTTTCTAGTCTTTCCTATGTGTAGTTGAAAATATCTGTCCAGAAAGTTACTGATGAGGTAAATCATTATTTATTTCAAGAGAAAGTCCTGAAAATTATTTGTGAAACTTGCTGAGGGATGTTATTCTTGATTCAAGGGTCTGAATTTAGGCATACTCTACTAAAAACATTAAAGAATTAGGGTTGTAGTTGTCCTTGTTGACTTTGCTTTGTGTTTAAAAATAGGCTGTGTGTTGCAGAAGGCTGATGGTATTGCATGCCCCCAGGAGCTGTACAAATTCAGTAGCAGCACTAAGCCTCAGCAAAGCCCATGAACCGTTGTGGCTGTGTTTGCTGAAGTTTCCCAAACACCTAGCGAAAGACTGAGTGATATCTTGAATGTAATTCACAATACTGTCTGCATGGGGTTTTTTCATTCTCATAATGGCCTGGAGAGAAAAACTGCCTCAGTTTCCCTCATGTTTGCAGGAGAGGTGCTCGTCTTCAGTGTGATTCTATACAAATAGCACTTAAATACTTTGCAGTCCTGTGTGGTAACTTCCTATCATTCTATCTCTTTACTGTTGTAAAGGGATGGGAGCTTACCCCGTCAGTAATGAAAGAAGAAATTAATTGGTGAATGCCATAGCATAAATGCTACTGTTTTGCTTTTTGTTTCATTAGATATCTGTTTGACATTGTCTGTTAGCTCACAGTTGTCCTGTTGCCTAAATTAGGTGAGTGAGAAGCTGTTGTTCCTGAAGTTGTGGAATAATGTCATTATTACAGGTGGCGATGGACTTTATTTAGTACAGTAAAAGTAAAACTAATTACTCACCTCTACTTTTTTTTTCTTCCTCCCCAAATAAGCTGCCTTGATTTACATCAGCACAGTGTTACCTTTACCTGATTAAAAATAGTAATTGAAAAAAAAAAAATCTTTCTGTTGGAGTAGACAAAAATGGCCTTTTAAAACTTTTTGGTAGAAACTGAGCATTGTACATGGTTAGTGGATGTGCCTGACACATTTGGATCTTTAGAGAGATCACAGAGGCTGGTGCAGAGAAGACTTGTTTATATAAATGTATTGAAGTTTTTCTTCTTTATTGTAAGCCAACAGCTAACAAACTCAGTAAAACTGCTGTCCTGCCTTCACCTTCTTTATTAACATATTACTTGAATTTAAGCTTTTACCAAGGAGGTTAAGAGGATTTTTTTTCTGTTGTGAGAGATTTTAATCAGCAAATAATCATGTCTTAAGCTTTTATTATGCATTACAGTCAGACAGCAGTTCCTGGCCCCCTCTCATCTCCTGCTGGGTTTTTTACTTTAGGAAAACTTAGGTTGAGCTCTCTGTCATCAGATTGCTTCTATACAGTTCTGCTGAGGTGCCTTATTTTCTTCAGACCCTTAAATTTTGTTTGGAGCTGGGTGTTTTATTTTGGATTGCAAAACTCCCACTAACTTAATTTGGTTAGTATGATGCAAAAATTCAAGTGGAACTTGAATTGGAACTAAACTCAGTGGAGCTAAAAAGCAAAAGCAGATGGGCTGTCACACAATGTCCTATATTTTACATTTTATTCATTTTTAGCTCTTATCAGTGAGCTGAGAGAGTGACTTGCTAATGTTTCTTCTGGAAAATTATGTAGCTGTGATTTGATTAAAAAAAATGGGATTCTTCACATTATTTCTTGTGAACTTGTTCTAATAGTGAATTGCTGTAATTGTTTTCGGTTGCGTTCTATTTTGGCTTTTTTTTTCCTTGCCTTTGATTCTAACCATTACCTTTACAGCAAAAGGTGTTGCAAGAGCCAAAGTGCTTTCCAGCAATATGTGTTTTTCTATAGTCATGATTTTTTCTGGATTTATTTTTTTTAATGTTTGGCCAAAGCTGAGATCATAGATTGGGTTCATCGGTGCCATATGTAGAAGTATCATGAATTTTTTGCTTTACTGAAGACAAGCTGAACTGTGTGGGTAATACCTATTGCCCTGCCTGTCAGGGCTGGTTCCTAGATGGTTGGTTTTGTGGGGCTTTTTCTGGAGTTACTATTTCTGGAGCCTGTCGTAGACCTGTTCTGGTTAATTTGATTATCCATCATTGTCTATGTTCCTACACACTGTTTGAAGTGTCTGCCATATTTGGGCTTAGTTTATTTCTTAATCCACTCACATTTGTGTTTGCTATTAATAGACTCTTTTTGAGTTTTACCTTTCTCAAGATTAATGTCAAGTCGCTGGGCTTGGCCCTTGTTGTTAATACTGGTTCACCTTTACAGCTTCTCTACTCTTTTAACATATCCTTAATTCCAAGGCCTAATAAAAACTGGCATCACTGAGCTGCATCTCTTCATAGCCAGCTTATCAGGACTCCACAAAATTATCTGGGCTTGCTGGTCCTCTTATATTGTTTATTAATCTCCTTGACTAGAGATTGTCTCTACAAGTATGCAGAAGATTAAACTCCTCTGCATGTGAGAAGCAGCTTTCCTGTAGGTAACTGCTACTTCCCCTATCTCCTGCCTTCTGGTATTGATCAAACTGAAATGACCTCACGCTCAAACTGAAATGACCTCATGCTCAGGACCTGCTACTGCAGCTCTCTTCTAAGACACGTGTGATGCTCCTGTCCCCCTGGTTATGCTCATCAGCAGTTTGCCTGAGTACTTTATAATACTTCTGAATAGAGCAGTGTGTTGGGTTTCTTTGGTGGTTGTTGTTGTTACTGTTTGGTTTGGGAGTTTTTTGTGTGTTTTGTTTTTGTTGGTTGGTTTGGTTTTGGGTTTTGTTTGGTTGGTTTGGTTTTGTTGTTTGTGGTTTTGGGTTTTTTAATAAAAACTCCATATGTTCTATATGTAGACATTGCTTTATCATCTTTCTTCCTCAGTAGTCACAGAATATGTGTGTTCATATCATGTACATTAAGTGTTTCTCTTCCACCTTTGCTTTTGTTTCTTCAAAGGCTGATTTTTTGGAAGGTATATGAATGGCAGATGAAAGATTCAGTACAGAAAACTTGGTTGAAGAGTTTCCCTTTGGATAATAACTGATAGTTCTAGTTTCTATTATTTCAGCTGAAATGGTAACCTGTTACCTAGATACATTCTTTTTAAGTTTTCACATTAAATAGTCAGGCCTTTCTTAATTTTTGAAATTCCTTCTTTCAGTGAGGTGGTAGATACAGTGCAAGCTGAGCTCTCTGTTTACAGAGATTGATCTGTACTAGGCTGAGTAGTATTGAACACTACTGCCTGCCTTGCTCAGGGCTATACTGTGTGTAGCTAATAAAGAACCTTATTCTGAAAAGAGCCTCGTTCAGCAATATCTTTATTGTGGTTTATATTTGCAGCAGTGAGCTTACGGGCAAGTTCAGATGCGCCTGTTCTTGGGTGGAATGAATGAAAATGGTGCTCAGAAGAGATGTGGACAATGCTTGGTAAAATTATCAGAGAAGTTGAAATAATTTTTTTAGTTCTTTAGGTGCCTGTTCATGTGAGTGGTGCTTAGTTGCAAAATAAATGGGCCATTTGAGGAAGTAAGTATTTGCTGGTTCGCTAGAGGTGATCTGGAAGTGCTGTTAAAGAGGCAGCAGGGCTTTTTCAACATAAAAGGATGTTGTACGTCTTGATCAAATTTAGGTTGGCTCCTCGTATTTTGCCAGTTGCTTAAGAATACAACTCAAAGAAGAGATCCTCTTGGAGGAACACTGAAGCTTACCTATACAAATACTGCCAAATTATAAGGGAAAAAATGTTGGGTTTTTTCCCCCCCCGGGACTGTTCCTTAAACTATTAAAAAGGGAAAGTGTATCTGAAGTGAGATGAGAGGACCCGTAGGAGGGAAACTGTAATCTTGGGAGCAAACGCTTTCGAACCCCTCTACTTCCAACATGATGGAAGAAAAAAGGATGGGGTACTTGCAAAGAATTAATTTTGGGGTTTTTTTACTCTTCCAAATCTACTATTATTTGAACTAAAGATCTTAATTTTAATTTTAATCTCAGATTAATTCTTCAAAATTTTTATCTTAACAATGTATTTCGAGTTAGCTTAATTTAATGTGCTTATTGGCTACTTCCTGTTGTCTTAACTATGTTAATGTCACTCAAGGCTGTTCACATAGTTTTCCAACTTCTACTTTGGAAACAGTTTTGCTCTTTGATGGTTTTTCTGCTTTTTGCTAAGACAGAAAATTAAATGCTAAAAATACAGTTGAGCAGTTTTGAGTTGGAAAACAAAAGGGAAGGTTCTGTAAGTGAAGGAGCAGGTAGGTCCTTGTCGTGAAACAGACCCAGGAGAGGTACCTTTGAGTGTGCACCTCAGTTCCACTCTTGCTGCTGCTTAATTATTTGAAAGCAATGTCTGCTTTCCGAGAACTGATTCTGTGTCAGTAGAAGTGAAGATAGGAAACGCTGCATACAATGAAATAAAATTTTACAGTAATAGTTGTGAATCTCTCTTGCTTCTTTTTTTTTCAGTTCCTTTGTTGGGGATGGAGCAGGGAAGAAGCTTCTGTTGTAGACTCGGCCATAAAGGGTTAATAGGAGCTTATAACGTGTCGAAGTGAATGCTAAATGGATTTTGCAAACAAGTAGAAGCTTTTCATATTGTGCTCAGCATGGCCTACAGAAATGCTTTCTCTGATTCTCTGAATTTTATTCTCTTCATTTCACACTCGTTTACTGCAAGTTGACTAAGCTTGGCCTTTCCTGGCCTATACCAAGTGTTCCTGTGGGGACATTATTGTTGATGGGCATAGACTGTGCCTATAGCTTTGCTTTTTTTTTTTTTTTTTTTTAGTTACAAAACCATTTGGAGGAATGTGGCACGTGATGGGATTGCCTTGGCATCCTTTCCAGCTCAGATACAAAATGGATGATTTAATAGAACTCTTAAGTTTTGAGAACTTGCCAGACAAAAGTGTTGAGGTGATATGTGCAAGGAAGGTCTTTTAAAAAGTAGTTATTTTTAGGTCTGCAAGAATTGTTCTTATGGCTTCTTGTCCCCAGCCTTTTTCTTTCTATCAGTTTCTTTATGTCAGCTTTTTTTCTAGGTCTGCTCCACTTTTTCCTTCCTTTACTCCTCTTCATTCTTCAGTTTTGTTTCCCAACTATTTTCTCAGTGAAAGTTATGGAATGAATATGGTATTCCCTGTTAAATGGTTCATTCTAAGTTTGTATCCTTCCCTTTGTTTGTCTGCCTGCGTGCCCTCAGCAGCAGTTAGTGTATGAAGTCCTGGAACTACAGGTAGTCGGTGTACAGCTGTTTATACTGACTAGAAGAGTGCATCTTCTTCTTGTATAATCATTAAACGCTACCCTAGCAAGAGGGTTTAAATGGTAACTGCTCACTTCTAAAGTCTTATCTCAGAGGTATTATCGTTGTGTTCTTTTAGAAAGAAAGAACTTTCAACTACCAAGAAAGATCGAGTGAATCATTGCCTAACGATATGTGAAAACATAGTTGCTCAATCTTTAAGGTAAGAAAATATCTTTAATTTATTGTATTAATATGAGTAGTTACTTTGGCATGTTAGTTATTTGGAGGCTTCCTGATAATTGTTGTTTTTAAATGCTCAGCTTCTGTTTAA
This sequence comes from Actenoides lindsayi, assembly GCA_025331215.1. Lineage (NCBI taxonomy): Eukaryota > Metazoa > Chordata > Aves > Coraciiformes > Alcedinidae > Actenoides > Actenoides lindsayi. The sequence goes on from WTSP01002692.1 coordinate 25,399, forward strand.
AACTCAAATGGCACATTTATTTTCTTTTATTCTACCTACCCAAAATCAAACAACTAATTTTGTTTAAGCATTGGTAGAGTAGGCATTATCCTTCTACCTCAGACAGACAAGCTTAGGCACAGAGGTCAAATACCTTTCAGGATTACATAGGAAAGAGCAGGGAAATGATCTCTCCGCTCCTGAGGAAGTGCTTTAATCCACTGAATATCTTCTTCTCTTGTACAACTGTGTATAATATATATCTAGTTGGATTATGGATTATCTAGTTGGATTTAAACCCCCTCAAAAATAGCATTGGTGTTTGCTTTTCATAATGTGCATTGTAATTGTCTAATGTTTGTTTGTTTAGAAATTCTCCAGAATTTCAGAAGCTGCTGGGGATTGCTATGGAGCTCTTTCTCCTCTGCAGTGAGGATGCAGAATCTGATGTCCGGATGGTTGCTGATGAATGCCTTAATAAAGTTATTAAAGTAAGAACTTTTATATAGTGTACTACCAGATTTTACCTTCTTGATTCCCCTGTGAATTCACACTGATGTTCTTTTAGTTACTTTTCTTAGTGTTAACAATATCTTGTAAGAGGTTAAGTAAGCTTCTTTACTGAATTCTCTGTGTGTTCTTAGGAGGGGTTTTTATGCCCAGATCAAGATACTTAACTTGTCTTCTGTCACTCATCGTTATAATCTGTTCTTTCCTTCAGTCATTCATTAACTTTGGTCTATTCATATTAACCAAAGCAAGAATGTGGGCTTTTCTCAAATCATCTTTTTGTATGGGAAGAATACTTTATTATTGTTCTGTAAACATAAAGATACTTAACATGAGGAAAGGTAAAAGTATTAGTAAAAAGCTGACTGAAAGATGTAGTGGCTTTTCATTCCAAAGTAGTAGAGTGCTATAATTCAGGTAGTGTGATTTGCTGAGACTTGGAGGAGAGCTTTTAGGCAATAATTAGGATCAATCTGGTGTACTAGAAATTGTTTGTTACTCTACTGTGATTGAGCATGAAGAGATTGTTGGAGAACACCAGGTGGGCATTCATATGAGGTCAGACAAGGTCTAAATCTTGATTCAGAGTATCTTAAAATTAACCTTTTGAGTAATTGCTGTGAGCTCCTGCTTCTAGGACATGTTTCTGTTCACCTGACCTTTCTCTTTTTCTTTTTTTTTTTTTCTGAAGTAGTTGACCATTGAGTCAATGTAATGTGCCTGCATAATTAATCTTCATTGTTGCAAAGTTTAAGTGCTTTAGAAATATGCAAATAATCATTAGCTTGAAGGGGTGTGTAGAAGCAAGTAAACAAAACATCTCTATTTCTGTAGGGATTTCTGTCAGTTAGGTTCTGTTTGTTTGGTGTGTGAATGAATTATAGAATCCCAGAATCATTAAGGTTGGAAATGACCTTCAAGATCGTCAAGTCCAACTGTCTACTAAATATTATCAGGACTACTAAAACATGTCTTGAAGTGCCACATCTACATGGTTTTTAAACATCTCCAGGGATGGTGATTCCATCACCTCCATGGGCAGCCTGTTCCAATTCCTCACCACTCTCTCAGTAAAAAATTTTTTCCTAATATCCAACCTATACCTCCCCTGGCACAAGTTAAGCCCATTTCCTATTCTCCTATCACTGGTTGCCTGGGAGAAGAGACCAACACCTGCCTCACTACAGCATCCCTTCAGGTAGTTGTAGAGAGCGATGGGGTCTCTTCTCAGCCTTCTCTTCTCCAGACTGAACAACCCCAGCTCCCTCAGCTGCTCCTCATAAGACATTTTCTCTGAACCCTTTACCAGCTTCGTTGCCCTTCTCTGAACTTGCTTCAGCACCTTGATGTCTTTTTTTATACTGCAGCTTTTGGGATTGAGCTTGTGGCTGACAGTTGTATGGAGAAAGCTTACTGGTGATGTAGTGTATTCCCTAATGATAGGGAGAGAGGAAGTGCAAGTGTCTTTTGCTTTTTTTTGATGTGCCCTGTTGCACTTTGCTCTGTTCATTCGGATTTAAATGGTTTTCCATTTGCAGGAATTTAGCATCTTAGGAAATGCATAGACCATGACATAATTGAATTTGCTTTAAAAGATGCTCTGAAACAGTTCTAAAGAACACCAACTTCCTTCCTTCTTTCCACCAAACTCTTCTGTAGGCTTCATATAAAACTGACCTCTAATTCATCCACCTGTTTAATATTGTTGCTTTCATGCATGTTGCAAGTAACTTTAAAAAACTTGGGGTTTTTTTTCCCCAAAACTTTGTATGCTGATTTGTTTTAAGCATGAAAGCATTTTTAATATTAGTCTTCTACCAGCCTTTAAGCTTGCCAGTTGGTCACAGCTGTGAAATGGTAATAGTTGTGGTATCCCAACAACATGGATGTATCAGACTGTTGTTGGAGTTGGACATAGTTTGTATTCCATTTTTATGTTTTATACTGTGTGGAAGCAACTCGGTCTTTAGGCAGACGTTCTCTTGTGTATAAATGCAGAGACAAAAAGATGGGCAGTTTTAATTTTGGTCATGCAAGTAGCAGTGATGCTTGTGATGTGCATTGGGCCCCTAAGCTTGCATGTTAGCCAGTGTTCAGCTGGTTTTGTACCTTGGGCATTTTGGAGACTTAATTCTGGTGCTAGGAGGATGCTTTCTATTTTCTCTCTTTGAATGAGAGAATACAGATGTAAGAATTACTTGTGTTAACTGTGTGTCTGTCCGGAGTTTATGCTCATTGATGTAATTAAAATGCAAACACTTGGGTGTAGATAGAGCTGTAAATTGAAACAGCAAATAAGTTTAGGTAAACACTCTGTCGGTCATCTTTAATTATTACTACCCTTACCTGTTGGAGCCCCACAGACAGCATAAAGAGCTCAGTTTAAATAGCTTTGGTGTTACATTTATTGAGATTAAAAACTCACAATCTGTGAATTACGAGGTTTCTGTGGGCAAGGTCTTACTGAAGCTCTCTTGTTTCTGAATCTGATGTACAGCTTTGTAGTATTCTCTGTGCTAATGATACTGGTGGGACTGTTCACACAGATTGGAATACAGTTGGAGTCAGTAATTGGGATTTTACTAGTTGTAGTAATTTAAAGTTGACTATGCTTATCATTTTTTCTCCTTGGGCTGACATTTTAGATTCTAGCCTGCTAGAACTAGAGGATTACACTAGTAAAAGGAGTTGCTTTAGTTGAGTGTGTGGTAAGAACAACTTACCTTTGAAGCCAAATCGTAGCCAGTGCCTTTTTGTGTTGCTTAATATCCTTGTATACAGGGGCAGTGAACATCCCATAAAAACTAAGTTTTGTGAAATAAGCAAGTTCTATCCCTACCTACTGTCCTATAGGCACCCGCAGTTAATAGTTGGAGTGCTTATGACAATATAAAGATGCAAGCCAGGTAAGATATTTCTGGGGGAGGTGCTACCATTTTGTTGTAATGGCTGGTACAGTTGGGGGAATGAAGTTCTGGGGCATATGGTTTTAGGCTGAGGGAATCATGCTCTGGAGGAGCCACAGGCACTTCACTGACCCTGTTTAAGCAGGTGTGGTCTCCACATCAGCATGTACCAGGTAAGATTTCATAGTCCTCATAAGTAATCTTATGGAGATATGAGCTTAATGGTTGGTGGTCAAGAGGGCAGATTGAAAATTAGACATTGTTAAATTACTGAGCAGGGAATAAGTAATGGAATACTAAACATTACAGCACTGTGTAAATCCACAGTGTAGGCACTTGCACGTTGTATGAAGCTCTCATTTCATCTGAGGAAGTGGTGGTGGAAGCGTTTATAAATAGTATGCCTAGATTTTCCTAGTATGCACTAGGAAAAAAATGGAAGAGAAAGGGTAATCATATGTATACAAAATATTCTGTAGGAAGGTATTATATATAGCAGACCAATTTGCATATTTTTTTTCTTTTCTGCTATTTTAAAGGTGGAGGGAGAATGATTGAGTTGAGGTGAACAGAAAAATACCACTTCTTGGTGCTTATGTATGCTCTGTCGCAGTACGCTTGGTTAGATCATGGAAGGGGCTGCTCCTGGTGTCCAGAACTCCGTGCGGTGATAAATGGATGCAGAAATCAGGCTGATTCATGAAAGGAGGGTTTTTCAAAGGCTGATAAAGATACTGGTACAAATATAGCCCCAGTTTGAGAAATACGGGGTGCTACTTGCTGGTGGGGCTGTATAGCAGTGAATACCTCTTGCTGAATAGTAGTCTTGTGTTCTGATATTCTATTCGTGAGTATCTACTCCTGGCGATTGCCAGAAAGCATGGTAGGTTGGCTTTCCTTGTTGTCTGATCCCATATGGTCTTTTTTAGGTAGAGTGGGTAGAGCAGTCAATATTAACTGCAAGTAACTGTTAGAATTTGTGGGATTTGCCTGTATTAGTAGTTTGGAAAGGACTCTTCAGTATTTAGCACTTTCTTGGTTATACATCAAATAAAGGGGCAGTTGGAAAGTTCTGTGCCTTTTTGAAAGCTGTTTTATTGCAAGTGTAACATTGTTCCTCTCAAGTGTCTCTGCTCTGATACAGTATGTTCTCAATGCATTTTATTGCAGGCTTTGATGGATTCCAATCTTCCTAGGTTACAATTAGAACTGTATAAAGAGATTAAAAAGGTGAGTTTCTATCTTTCATGTCCTTTTGAAATATAGTGTTTAGTGTTTTAGTATATTGGAATGTAGTATTAGTGTCAATAAATAGCTTGTGTCTTTAAGATCAAGACCAAAGCTTCACTTCAGAAGGATTTGTGACTGTATAATGTATTATTCTACCCAATACCTCTCTATTGGCCCCACTCCTGAAAGCTTATCTGGCAGAAAATGTGAGCATTTGGTGTGAACAGCAGTCTGACTTAACCTTAGTGACTCTGCATCCAAATGAATAAGGCATATTTGAGATGTTTGCTCCACTGACTGAGCTGGAAAGAATAACTTCAAGCAAAAGGGTGGTGAAAAGTAGGTGGAGGACAGTGATATTCTTATTTTGAAATAACTTCTTGGAGGAATCATTTGATCAAGACTGGATGGGACCTGATATAAGTTTTAACCATGTTGTGAATATGTGATGTGTACTTACAGCTTCTGTAAGAAGCATAGGTGGAAATATTGAAGCACCTCTTTTTGCATCAAAAGTCACAATTTAATTATTTCCATGAGAAGAGTATTAGTAATAGCCTTTTTGAAGTATATGACTACAAAAGAAAAATGCTGTGTTCACGACCATATGACTGAAATTGTCTCTTGCATCTATAATCATATAGCAAGGCTTGTATAGAGAGAAATTATAGGTGTTATTTATGGACAGTAGTGTTATTTTGCTTTTGGTTATATTTCTTTGGGAATGATAGAACTCAATAAAATAAATAACAAAAACAATATGAATAGCTTTTCTTCTGTGAGATGTGGACTACTTGTAGGCCCTGTGTGAATATCTTACTGTATTGTACCTTAACATCATGCAAAAATTTTGAGAGTATAGAAATGGATGTCTAGGTAATTAACAAAAAGCATTCAACATAAAAAAAATTTACTCTAAAGTTTCTGCATGTTACCACCAGGTGCAGGAGGAAATATTTTGTTATTCAGGTGGCATGTGCTTCTTGAATAGTTGCTCTCAGAATCGTGGCAGAGGCAAGGGAGAAGTAGCAGACATAACAGAGCCACCCAGCAGACTGAATTTTGTTTGTGAATCAGTTGAATCACTTCAGGAGCCATGCCAGCATCTCTTGTTTGTCTCTGAACCTAAAAAATGCACATTTTGTAATTCAGATGCAAGGTTTTTTTACTTGTCATGCTAACAAGACTGTGAGCCTTTGATATACTAGCTAAAGAAAACAGGAAAGAAATGACAGTTTCTAAACATCTCAGCACTGTCTTCAGAGGGACTTGATTTGAGAAGCATTTTGGTTAGGTTAGGTTAGGTTCAGACTACATCAGGTACACAAGTTCTCCTAGACTTCTATTGCCTTCCATGGTTTTCTGTACTTCCAACAATACTAAGGAGTTTTACTGTGTCCTTGGGCAAGAAGTCTGAAGGTGTCCTGGCTCAAGTCAGGTGCACAACTGAAGGTGTCTGTACAGACAGATAGATATTAAACTTCACAATATAAGCTGATATGAAGTGATACAGATGAATATGTGGATTTTTTTTTTTTTCCTTTGGTGTGCTCAGGAGCTGTAGGTTATTCATGTGCATATCTCCACTGCTGTCAATTTTATGCTGCATTTGTATTTTTGCAAGTGTTGCAGTGATTTTTAGATTCGTATCATCAGTGTTTCTTTGTTGGTTGATGCTTTTGTGGTATTTTAAGCTGATTTCAGCAGAGTGGAAATCTCAGAAATTTCCCTCTCTTTCTTAGTGTTCGTTATTATTCATTTTGGGTCACTCAGAAAATTCCTAATAACAGCTAGAAAATGGAAGGCATTTGTGGAGCTGACTTGACTTCCCTTTCACTAAAGGAAATTTAGGGCTTCCAGACACTTTTACATTTTATAATGTTTAAGTAAAAAGGTACTTTTTAGGAAATGGTTTTGTAACAATTATATATTCTATCTAGAATGGTGCTTCCAGAAGTCTACGTGCTGCACTCTGGAGATTTGCTGAGCTTGCCCATCTAGTTAGGCCTCAAAAGTGCAGGTAAACACATCCTAGTAGTGGAATTTCCAAAGAACTTTTGACAAAATGTGGACTATAACAAAATGTTACTCCTCTCAAGTTTTAAATGTATAATTGGAAAGTTGGAAGAATTCCTATCACATTATTCTCTCTAAAGTAGCTTTATTTGATTAACTGCTTTTCTTTTAGCAGAGTTTTAGTTGCGTGCTGAATGTGACTCCGGGGGAAGGGGAGGGAAAACTTGCTATGACAATGGCTTGTAGTTTTTAAACTATGTTCTTCTCTTAATGTCGATAAAAAGACTACTGTCTTTTTTTTTTTCCTACATTTTACGTAGTGAAAAGGTACATTTCTTGAAATTATTTAGTAATACCACAGAATTTGAGTATCAATTAAAATTGTTCTGATTTCAAATTAGTTTCTCTCATTTGCCACCCTTAGGCCATATTTAGTGAACCTTTTGCCCTGTCTAACACGAATAAGTAAGAGACCTGAAGAATCGGTGCAAGAGACACTGGCTGCAGCAATACCAAAAATCATGGCAGCGTTTGGCAATTTTGCAAACGACAATGAGATTAAGGTATCTTTCTTTAAGCTATTATGCTCCCTGTTGTATCTCAAAGCACAGTAAGCTATCAGCATTTACTAATCAGTTGTTACAGAAAGCAGTGTTAACAGCTGCGTGTCTGAATTAAAGCAAAAGTTGCCCTTGCTTGCTGTATGTTAATGTATGCTTTGAATGAATGAAAAATACACGTGCTGACTTCTTAATTCACTTCTACCTCCTTTTCTTTCTCATGACAAGTTAAATAAGGTATCTTTGTTTCTAGGTTTTGTTGAAGGCTTTCATAGCTAATCTTAAATCCAGTTCCCCTACTATCCGTCGAACAGCAGCAGGATCAGCAGTAAGCATCTGTCAACATTCACGAAGAATGCAGTATTTTTATGCCTGGTTATTGAATGTACTTTTAGGTAAGATTCAGGAAAATAAATAAATTTGCTTTAGGGTTAAGTAAGATGAATTTTTTTTCCACGTAAGACACTTCTGCTATGTGAGAGTTTTTCAGGCAAAGCAGGAGTACGTAGGGTACCAGTTAACGCTGCGAATGCTTTCTCTGGTTTGTGTTAAGTTGCTTGGAGATAGGACTAAAGCCATTTGTATCTCTGTGTGTGCTTCACTGCTAATTCAGTCATGTTGAAAAGAAACAGCCAAAGCAAGTAGCCTGTTGGAAAATGCGGAAGTCAAGGGATTCCTGAAGAACTTGCTCAGGAGTCTGTGAACACTTGCATTGTTCAGCAGCTTGGTTGTTAGTGCAGCAGGTCTGAGGTGAAGGATCTGATCTGCTTGCTGTTCTCTGGGTTGTGAACATGTACTCTCTAACCTTTCTTAGAAGTAACACCATGTAGATTCTTTGTTGAAAACCTAGCTTAGACTGGAAATGGAAATTTTTGATTTAAAAGCACACAACTTTGCACCAGGTATTGCTTCCATATTTCTTCAGCTGGGAAATTTGCATGGTCTTTGGGGTATTTTGCAGCTCTTGTCTGGATTGTACGGGAAACTTTTGCCTCTGTTTTATTACTGATGAGGAGTTCCCTACTATGTAGACTATATTGCGAAAGGAGAGCTAAAGAAGAGCAATGGATGCATAAAGCATTATTGTATTAGCCTTGCTTCTTTAAGGATGGGTGAAAAATTCAAGTGCCACATAGTGACCTTCCTTGCTCTGTTTGACTTGAAAATGGTGTACTTCTGTGCACACGTTGTTCTTTCCTACCTCAAAAGTGATGTTTTATTACATCCTGGCAATGGTACTGGATTCAGGAGCACTAATAGGAATTCCATAAATTGATTCTGTTGTTGCTTGTTTTTTTTAATTCTCGAGTAGGAGGTTGTGTTTTCTTACATAACTTATAGTTATTCTTACTATGTTTCAGGCTTGACTCTGTGATTAGCAGATAGATATAAGGATCAAGGTTCCCAGTACCTGAGGGAGGAGACATTAATGTAAATAACTTTCATTAGGATAGTTCTGTGTGTGTGTGTGTTTAATTATGTTTGGCATTAATTAAACTGCCAGGTGGAGGGAGGAGCAAGAGAGTCTAGATCACTTGGTGAAAGCATCAGGTATTAGAAAAAAATGTGGGTGTGTTTTTATTCAGCAAAAGGAGGTAGGAAGCAGGGAAGGTGAGATGGGATCCTCTGACCATTCTCTCCCATTGCTTGTCATTGTCAGAAATACTAAATAATGCATGTTTTCAAACGTTTCTACATTCAGAAAGCATTCTTAATTTTCTGCTAGGTTTTGTTAGGTGGTCTTTCTTTTTTTGAAGCTATTAGATGGACTACATGAAGTAACATTTGTGTTGAAACTGAACACTGTCAATAAGTGATTTGGCTGCTTCTTTTCTCCCCCCAGGCTTGTTGGTTCCTGTAGAAGATGATCATCCTACTCTTTTAATTCTGGGTGTTTTACTTACACTAAGGTATCTCATACCCTTATTGCAACAACAAGTAAAGGATACTAGCCTGAAAGGCAGTTTTGGTGTAACAAGAAAAGAAACAGAGATTTCACCTTCACCAGAACAACTTATACAGGTAAAATATGAATAATAACCCTAACCTGAAAAGTACTAATTGTAAGGGAAAGAAGTCTGGTGTATAGTATGATGCAGCACTAATCTGATGTTGAATGTTCTGAACTCTTTTTCTCACATTCCTGTTCATTTTGGTAAATGACAGTTGATCCAGTGACTGAAATTGTTGATAAATATTGACCAGAAATCCCAGAAAAATATGTCAGCGGTACTTATTAGGTGTTCCCAAAGGAGCTGAAGAACTTCCATCATTATGGTGTTCTTTGATGTGGTTCCTCCTCCTATAACAATAAACAGAAACAATAGAATTTTACCAAAAAGGCAGTTGAATGGCTACATTTAATTGACGGTTCCCCCTTGGCAGAGTATGGTGAAGATTAGATATAGCAAACATCAGTCATTTTTAATGCACCACTGAAATATAATGTGGTATATGAGAAGAAACGTAGTATGTTGTATCTTCATAGAGACTTCAGTATTTTGTTGGGTTTTAGGTTTATGAATTGACTCTGCATTACACTCAGCATCAGGATCATAATGTTGTGACTGGAGCTTTGGAATTATTACAGCAGCTCTTTAGAACTCCACCACCTGAACTGCTCCATGCCCTGACTGCTTCAGGGGGCATTACACAGGTCAGTGTATCCAAAGATGAATCTGCCAGCAGGAGCCGCAGTGGGAGCATAGTGGAACTTATAGGTAAGCTTTATTTTTGGTAACTCGAGTAAAAGGAGGTGAACATAAATCACCAGCTGTATTTCTCAGTGTTAGCCAAAAGTATGAAGGATAAAATGAAATGTATGAAGTTATGCATGACCTTTTTCCCCCCAGGTACAGTAAAGGTTTTTTTTTCCCCCTCTTTCAAGTGTGTGTACATTCATTGAGTAACGACAAATCCAGAGTATTTTTTACAGTGTGTGTTGATGGTTTGTGTTTTGTTTTGTTTGTGTGGGGTTTTTTTTGTTACACAGAACAAGTTAACTGTGGTGACAGATGAATTTTTCCCCACAAAATTAATGTTGTCACCAGGCATCTGACAACGATGATTCATAAAAAGCTAATCTAATCAGAATTTATATTAACTGAGAGCTCCTTGCTGAATACCAAATCCAGCATTAAATTAAAACATCACTTATCTATAACTGTTAAAATCAGCTAACAGTGTTCTTGTCTGTGAAGTGCATGTTCTTAAAATTGTCTTCTAACTGCTGCTTGCCTGTTTCAAAAGAATCAATCTCTGATTGGATTTCTGTAAGGACTTCTTTATTGAACTAATGGATCATTCTAATATTGCTGCTATTAGAAGGTAATTCATTAGCCAGAAACAATCATAGCAGTCAAATTTAGAGCACGTTTTTTGAAAAGCAAACTTTGCACAAGTGGCATAGAAAAATAAAAAGTGTTTTGGTGAATGATCCAAAAAACTTGGACTTCATAAGCAACAAGTTTTCTAATTCTTCCTGGCTTTGGTTTGTTTTGTTGTTTTGGATTTTTTTTTTCCTTCCCATTTGTGGCTATTAGAATTCCTTCATGATTTCAGCAGCTCTGTCTTTGCCCTGATGTGTTACTTTCTGTGATTTGCAGCTGGAGGGGGGTCTTCATGCAGCCCTGTTCTTGCGAGAAAGCATAAAGGTGATTATTTTCAAAAACAAATATTTAATTGCATTCCTTCCTAATTTTTCTCGAATTTTTTTTTTCCCCTTCCCCCTCCCCACTTCATTGTCTTGCTGAACTTTGGTCTTCATTCACAATTGCCTTTGTGTTATCAGCTGAGCTTGATCACTGTCAATCTTAAAAGAACTGTGACGTGATTTCTGATATTGCAATCAAGATATCCTAAAAGTACTGAAAGCAATGTAATTCTTACTTTTGCTATAGTTCACTGGCAATATTATGCTGATGAATATTGATGCAATTTTCACTTTTCAATACCTCATCTAAAAATAATCTCTCTGAACAGGGCATCCTTTTGATGGTAACACTTAACCTTTAATGTAACTCACAAAGTAGTTAACCTTCCTGGTTTTGTTAGGCCTGGTTTTGTTTGTTTATTTTTTTCTTCTTTCACGAATGCACGTGTATGTCTGCATGCTTCGATATGATGCTTTTTTATTTCTCTTCTTGATGATTATTTCTATACATTTTGTCTTACTGTGTATATCTCAATTTATTTCTTCAATAGGTAATTCATTTAGCAGGATTTTAAATAATACAGCTTTCTCTGAAGTATTCGTCTCCCAGTTTGTGCATGGATTTACTTCATTCCTAGTCACATGTTTACATTTTGCTTAAACCAGCCTTATCAGTACTAGAATCACTCTAGATTCAGCTGTCTAAGGGTTTCCTCTCCTGTTTTAGATGAGCAGAATGTTGCTACTGCAGTGAAACTGTGTGTGAGTGTAGTGCAGTTGATGCAAGCATACTGAGCAGACAGATGTGCAATACTGAGAAGAAAAACTTCAAGGAAAATTAGTATAAGCTTATAAAAACTTTAAGGACCATTGCAGCAACTAGCTTACTCTTTTTCCAAGTACGTCCTCCTATCTTTGTGTGTAAGGAATGTGACAATGCCTAAAGAATATAGCCATGTGCTTTAAGAACATACCTAAATGTGAAATAGTGGTTAGAGCTGAATGAAATAGTGGTTATGGATGCAGTGACAATTTCTAGTTTAGAAGAACAGAGTGGAAGAAAGGATGTTCAGAACGTAGATGTTGCTGTAGCATCCAAAGATGAGACAGAATGCAACAAATCAGAATAGCAGCATGTAGCACTTCAGTTGAAAATGGTTAATCATCACTTTGATATTTAGAATTGTTAGTAGTTTTCAACATAACTTTGACATATTATTAATAGTGTAAATGCAGTTGAGATGCTTGTTAAAACATTAACCTTTCCTTTCCTCAGTGGGAAAACATGGATGAGAGTCATCAGCTTTTACCCTTTTTCAAGATCATGGTGTGAAGGTTTTGTGGTCTAAAACAACAGCATAAGTCCATTTGAAGAAAGCTGTTGATGATTTTGTGCTTTTACAGGTTTAAATTCAAGCTGTGAATTGTTAATTTCCGGTTCCCCTCCTCTATAGAACGGAGGCAAAAATCAAGCCTATTCCCCATTCCTACTTGAAGTCGTTTTGCAGTCTGCTGCCATATAGAGTAACAGGCTTCTGCTGTTGGCCATGGGTGAAACTGCTCAAGCTGTAATACTCCTTTGTGCCTAGGGATGTGAAGTGAGGCTAATCTACAGAAATCTCTGACTTTTAATATAAGAACTCAGATATTCCACATCTTTTCAGTCCTACTGCCCCAGACTAACTTGAGTTTTGAGCAGCTGTCCTCTGTTGGTTTGTTTATGTTTCAGCTTCAGAAAATTATTTGCAAAAAAGGCTGAAAACTCAATTTGCAACAAAAGCTTGTGTTCTGCATCTTAACTGATTTGGGTTTTTTTCCAAATAATGGAAAAGTATTCTGCAGCTTGTTATGCATACTCATTTAAACATACAAAGCCTAATAATGCCTGATAAGTTTTTTCAGTGTTCAAATTTCACTTTTAAAGGTGATCTGCGGAAAGCAGAAGAATATCCTGGTTTTTTTCAGTGCAATGCATGTATATGTGAGAAAGAATAGAGAATAGCATACTACCTTTCATGCTTTTTGTTGGGAACTCCTAGCAGGATTTTACTCATTCTTTCATAGGAGTGTGTAGTTCTCAATTAATTACTGTTGTTTTACATAGAGCATACATGGAAATGTCATGGTTACTTTTCTGCCTTACAGGTTTGAAAAGCATAAAGCATATTTTTCAGAGGAAGAAATCCTGTGATGTTACTGCTATGTATGAAAGCAGTTGTGATAGAGAAGTTAATACAAAAATCTGTTCGTGCTTTTTTTACCCCCTGGTAACTTAAATGCAAAAGAACTCACCTAGAGTTATCAAAACATTGGTATCTTGCATGATAAGTCTTAGACTACCAGTGAAGCTCATTCTAAGTGGCAAAACAGGCTTATCTCAAAGCAGTTATCATGAATCCTTCTATCTCATCAAGTGACTTGCAAGATCCAGAAAGATGGGGTCAGTAGCTCCTTCTGCTCTCTGTACCCTGTCCCATTTACAGACTTTGCAGTGCAGTTGTGTCCTTAGCTGGCAGTGTGCATCTGCAGATGTCTTTGTCTTTCCATTGCCTTTATTTTAAATAGATATTATTCTGTGAGTAAGAGAACTCTGTGATAATTGTATTACATTACAAGTGGTTCTCACTTTTGCTATGGCAAAAGCCTCTGTGAAGATCTTTGCCTTAGTAGTCCCTGGATCTAAATGGCTGCTGTTCATGGTTCTTCATGCTGTCCCACTTTAGGTTGTCTTGTGCTTTTAGTCTGTGCTGCTCTTGCCCTTAGGCATTTTCCATTCTGTTATCATTGGCTTTCCAAGCCCCAAACCGCAAGTAACCTTTGATAATTTTCATGGCCTTAAGAAGGAAGAGGTTTATTCATTGTATGGTGCTTCAGTGTCCTTCTGAGTTGAGGGCAGACCTCCAGATGCCAGGTATACAGTCCTTAGTAATAGGACATAATTGATTAAGTTAGGGGAATTGTAAACATAGTCCATAAAATTAAACTAGAATGAATAAGTTTATATGTGGTATCGTGAATGGTTACACTTAAAGAAAACTACTGAACTGTGTATTTCCTTGTCACTTTCTCTCCTGATCAGGTAGTGAGGAACTGGGTGTTCACTTTCTTCATTCCTTTCTCTTTTCCATCTGTTGACTGTCATAGCTTTGAACAATTATTTGGATAAGCTTTTTAAAAATAGATTTCACATCTAACTGACTTCAGCTGGTCAGCATGTCAAGTTGACTACAATTTTGGAAAACTGTAAAGGTTTTTCTTATATCATTACTCAGGTAAAGTACTTCTCGGTGAAGAAGAAGGTTTGGAGGATGATGCTGAAACCAGATCAGATGTCAGTGCTGCATCACTTGCAGGTAGCTTGCTGTCAACCCGCCATCAACCTGTGTTACTGTGTGTTACAAATGCCTTCTTCTATTGCTTTATGCAAAATACAAAAGTGTTATGTTATGGTGACTAGGAAGTGGAAGTGCCCTCAAAAGACATGCTAACAAGACTGAAAACATAAATAATCTATAAAACTTAGACTTACCTAATGAAACTGACTGCAGGTTTGGTTTTTTTCATGGCTAGGCTGTCATATTGAGCTAGTGGTGTAGATGGAATGGCATCTTATATATGCTTATTTCTCTGTCTGGATTTTAATTGTTTAGTTACACTTGTTCCTTAGCCTAGTTTAATATGTGGTTTAGTATGTGATGTCCATATCAAGAGTGGAACACAACTTTAGACACTTGATTGACTCCTAATTGTCTGTGTTTTGCAGCATCTGTGAAGGGCGAGATGACAAGTGAACTAGCTGCTTCATCAGGTGTATCGACAGCTGGGTCAGTAGGGAGTTCTGCTGCTGACCCTACTGGACATGATATCATTACTGAGCAGCCACGGTCTCAACATACTTTGCAGTCAGACTCTGTAGACTTGACAAGCTGTGATTTGACAAGTACAGCTACTGAAGGGGAAGAAGATGACGTGCTTAGTAGAAGCTCCAGCCAGATCAGTGCTGTTCAGTCAGATCCTACGATGGACTTGAATGATGGTACACAGGCATCCTCCCCAATTAGTGATAGCTCTCAGACTACTACAGAAGGTCCGGACTCTGCTGTAACCCCTTCGGACAGTTCTGAAATTGTAAGTGTGCAACGGGCAGAGGGGGGATCCCCTTCTACTGAGGGGCCCGACTTATCTCAGAGTTCTTCCATGGAGGGCCCAGACTTGGATTCATCTATTTACTCGTCTTCTACTTTTCCATCCTCAGCTAGTAACGGTGGAAAGGTCAGCAGCTCACACCTCTGTTGAAGAGCTTGACCTCCTTTTAACACTTTCACCTCAGCAGTAATTTAAAACTGCAAAGCTGTAATTGATGTGTTCACTGGGTAGGTCATACGAAGGCACTCGCTGGAAGAATGTCAGTATCAGAGACTTAACATAAATATATCCTTTTTAGTAGCATATCCTTCATTTGGTATAGATGTATTAATAATTGTTTTGGTGCAGGAGGACTAATGGAAGTGTTAAAGGGTGAACAGTTGATTTGGAATGATAGAGGAATATTTTTTGGAACCTAATGCTGCGCATTGTCTGCTGCCTGAGCTTTTTCACTTGGCAACATGACTTTTTTTTTTCTTTTTATTTCATCTTAAGTATTGCTTTTGTACTGAGCAAATACTGCATGACTTAGTAATGTAGCAGGTACATATCTAATAAACTCCTGAAATATGCATACAATATAGCTATTTTAAGAAAGTTGCCTTAGGCAAGTGTATTGTGAGGTAATAAAACAAACAAAAATATAATTACTGGGAGCAAGAGCAGAAAATGCAAAAAAGAGAACTTAGAATTTAAGTTCTTTTTTTCAAACATCATCTAACTTTTGACTTAAGTTTGCTAATAGTATCTTTGGAAGAGTGGTAAGTCTCTTACTGCTACAAAAATGGTAGACTTACAACAGGAGCAAGTACTCCTGTAAGTGTGAGGATTCCAGAACCAAAGGAGTGGTGATAATTGCTCTGTCTCTGAATTAAATGTAGGCAGTGCAGAGGTCAAAGTGAACGGGCACTTATTGACAGGTTGTGTTTATTGACAAGATGCATTTCTTGCAAATTCTGTTGCATATGGCAGTTTGCATACTGCCCACAAGCAGTAGTCATAAGTAAAATTATTTTTTGTTGTAATTGACAAAGTGGTTGTTCCACTTACCTGCACTTGGGCTTTTTTATGAACAATTTCCAGGTGCTTATAAAGTCAGGGAGTAACTGGAGAAGTATCTTTTCTTCTGATAAGCTTGCAATGGAATGTTTTCTCCTTTTACTGTCTTCTATTATCTTTTTTCTTTTTTTTTTTTTTGTCTTTTATGGTTATTTTTCCATATACCTACTGCCTATATATTACATTGGTACCAAGGGTCAAACTCTCTTATAGAGGTGTCCATTTTAGTAGTCTCTGATTTAGAATGAAGGGATTAAAATTTATTTAAACTTGTCATTTTTTCCCCTACATAGTGTGTTCTTAGTTTGACTTTACATATCCAGGACAAGCGAGGTTATTGCAGAGTTTGAGAGCAAGGGACAAGTTCAGTTTGTGACAGTAAAGGTGTTGGTTGTGCTTTGTAACTGCTGGGATAGAGGGGCAATTGTTTTTGGGGTAAGGGAGCAAGGAGAGCTGCGGGGGAGGCAATGCACCAAGCGCTCAACTTTCTTACTCTTAATAGCCAAGTTCATGGTTCAAGTGGGAGACTCAGATATAACTATGGCCTCTGATAGCCCCAGTGCTGGGGGAGGAGGAGAACTGCTTTGCAGCCTGCATGCAGCTCTACACTAATATTTATCAGGCTCATACTTGCTATCAAATTATTTCTAGATTACTAACACTGCATGTTTGAGATTTAATACTGTGTGTTAAGTTATTTTAAGTCCTGTCCTTGCACTGTGTAGGTTTTGGAGGGTGCTGAAGGACAGTATACTGGAATGCAAATTGGGCAGCTGCAGGATGAGGAAGATGAGACTGCAAATATTCTCCAAGATGATTCATCAGAGTCCTTCAGAAATTCTTCTGTCGGTATGTTGATAAATGGGGGGACACACATGGATGGGCACAGAACTGGTGACACCTTTAAGGTGGGTGTTACAGGTGCATCTGCTGTCTAAGGGACTGAAGAATTATGTAATGGTTATGAAAAACAACTAACTAGGCTGAAATGTAAAATAAGGAATATATTTCAACACTTATAATGAATCACTTGTTTTGATCACTGCTAATTTATTTTTCATGTTTGTATAATTAAGTTCAATTAAAGTGTTTTTAATTTGCATCTGAAATGTTATTTAATGAATTGCCATTTTCTAAAGCTCTTCAACAGCCTCACCTTTTGAAAACCATGAGCCATAGTAGGCAACCTTCTGATAGCAGCGTTGATAGATTTACATCAAAAGAAGATGCATCAGATCCTGGTGATCATGAAAATAAGGTGAGAATTAGTCAAAGCAGTCTGGTTTAAAATTTAAACTTACTACACTGAAGGAAAAAAAAAAAATTACAGTTATGATCATGTAAATTATGTTAAGTCTAGGTAGCCTCTATATGTGGGGTACTTCATTATAGGTCAAAATAACTGCTGAATAGTAAATCTGAATTATAGCCTGACCTTGATTTTTAACGTAAGGTCAATACACGAGTGTTGATATCTTAAGTGCAATCAGCAGCTGAACTGTAACAGAACACAAACTGCTGGGATCACAACCCCCTGTTCTCTGCGCATTAGTAGGGTGCACTGAGACTTGACCCAAAATATCTTTGTGCTGGTTGCTGGCTCTGCAGGTACCTTTATGATCTCGGAAGTTATGTCTTAATTCTTTGAGGCTCTCTTTGTGTGGAGAGGCTCGTGCCATTCTAACCACAGGTTACAGCTTTCCTCTTACATTTTTTTTACTTTAGCTTTGGACCTTGTTCTGGGCTGGGACTGAAGGAGTTAAGTTTGTGGCAGGCAGAATTGGAGTAGCTTAGGATACTGGGGAACTCTGAGTGTGAAACTACAGAAGTTTGTCAGCCACCTTTGGAAACAATTTAGGAACTAGATGCTTCTCAGAAAAGTTTCCAGAGATCATTGGTGACAAAAAGTGGTTTACTAGACTCCTTCAGATGAAAACAGCAAGTCTGGGTAATTCAGAAAATCTACAGAATATTGTTGTTTCTGTGGTAAAATTAAAGCAATCCCAATACTGGATACAAACCCTGAAAGCATTATTGTATTTTAAAGGTCTTTTTTTTGGAATACGTATTAAACACATTTTGAATTGCAGCCTTAATACATTTGGGGATGTGTAGTATTTTTAAATCTTGTTGTGCTTAATGTTTGATTTAAATTTGAAGATTGATTTTTGTCTATATAAAAATTGTGATTTGCCTTCGATAGCCCTCGAGGGTAAAGGGAGACATAGGTCACTACACCGATGGAAATTCTGCTCCTTTAGTGCATTGTGTCAGACTTCTGTCAGCCTCTTTTCTACTCACTGGGGAGAAAGGAGGTAAGTTTTCTGTTCAAGACTTACTGGTTCATTGTGTCTCTGAATGTACAGAGTTGTAAATGTGATCAGTTTACTCTGGTTTTTAATCTCACTATACTGGTGAATTCAGGGGTGGCTTGTTTTTTTTCCTCCTGTGGCAGTCCTGACTTAAATGACCACACCAAGGTACAGGAAAACCTAATAACACCTTTAAGTCATTTTACAATGAATCCTATTTTGAACCATTGGGCATCTAAATAAATGTTATGGTGACTTAAATTGTAAGTCAAATACTTAATAATTACATTTACAATTTGTAAATTCTTATGCAGCTTAACCTGTGGGGCCATGATGGTTTATAGATTCTGTGAAGTTGCAAAGGCAATCGTCATGATACCAATATTTCTTTTTATCAATCTTGGTCATCCAGTTTGTCCACTATAAAAGTGTCAATACCTCAATAAGGAAACAATTTTCTGAGTTCAAATTCATTCTGTGGAACCTCCTAAAACCAAGTTCAGAAGAATATAGTTCTTTCAAGTACTTGTCTTAATGGTTTTTTTTCAATTGATTTTGTTTACAGTGACTAGTTTGTTTTAATTAAAACAAGATTAAAAGTATCTTTGTAGCTCTATCACTCAGCTGTGTTTGAATTCCATGTTACTGTTTCTGGATTTACTTCAGGTAGAGGAAGTGCTGTTGTACCCATTTGTGTTTCAAAAATGTAACTTTGTATTTTAATGTATTTAGCTGCAGTATGGCAGAGAATTGACCTAAGGTTTCCAAAGACCTAGCTGAAATCTCAAATTGATTTTTTTTTTTCCTTCACTTTTAACATCTTAGAGCATTTTTATAAGTTAGTGTGGCCACTTTTTGTGGGGATTTTTTCACGTGTGAGAGTCAAAGAGAAGCTTTTTGACAGTAAATGGTTGTTAGAGGAGGCTGTTGGGGCTCAAAAGAGGAGTTAATTACCTTTTAAGCATAGTAATAAAATGTCAGTAGGGATTTTCCAGAAAGCTGTTGTGGCATAAACTGCTGCTTCCATTTATTTTTTTTTTAATGTATGTGTTATTATATATGACTGAAATGAGCATTGAAGATGTTTGTTCTTTTTCCCTTTTCTAAACTGTTAATTGTTCTTGTGCTCTGCTAATGTAGTGTTTTTGAAAAGTGTAGTAGCTATATTCTAAGCAATGAAGGAAGTGAGGGAAGTGTGTATGGGTTATTAGATGTGGTTTTGGGTTTTATTCCTTTTGAAAAAAAAAAAAAAAAAAGAACCCAACCAGCCATATATAACTGCTGCCTCTAAGAAAATGGAACTACTTGCTCCGCTGCCTTATTTTTGTTCAGGCTAAGCTATTTATATCATACAGAGTTATTAAGTAACTTAAAACAATTCATGAAGCTTTTAATTACTTCCCACTCCTCTCCCTAGCTTTAGTTCCTGATAGAGATGTGAGAGTCAGCGTAAAAGCCCTGGCAGTAAGTTGTGTTGGAGCAGCCATCGCACTTCACCCTGAGTCTTTTTTCAGCAAACTGTATAAAACGCCCCTTGAAGCAATGGGAGAAGAGCATGGTATGTTACAGTTCACATATTTCATTTTAATAGTGTGTTTGGGGGTTTCAGATAAGTAAGGCAGCATCCGTACTGAAAACTCTAAATCCAGTTTAGTATTTGCAAGCAAATATTACACCAGTCAAAGTGAATGTGCTGTCTGCACTAGTATCACGTGCTGAGATTTTGGGTTTTTTTATAGGAAGAGTTAAGTTTCAGTGGACAAGCTTGTACAGCTTCTGACAAGTTGAAGCTGTTTGTCTTATAAATGGTTTCTTCTGATTTATTTCAGGCCATCTTATAGATGGTTTCTAAGTTGTTAGGTTCAGATTTATGAATGCTGCAATATCATCAGCAGGGACCTGGAGTATTTAAACTGGTTTGATACTGATAGTGGCACAGTGGTAGTGTTGACCAAAACTCTTCTTAGATTTTCCCCAGAGTGTCTTGTGTACAACTGAAATAAGTTGTTAATGTTTTTATATGTGGTTATTGATCTGGATGGTGTGAATGATCTGTAGAGTACATGCCGGGGAGCTCTGAAAAGTGGAACTAAGATGAGTGTATTGTGATATACTGACATTGATTGTACAGTAACTGGTACCTCCACTGAAAACATTTTTAGGGATCAGTAAAGTCTAAGACTAGTATTTTTAAAATAAAGTAGTTGTAACTTATTTTCTTAGAGCAGTATGTGTCGGATATTCTGAACTACATTGACCATGGAGATCCTCAGATTAGAGGAGCTACTGCCATTCTGTGTGGAACAATTGTCAACTCCATTCTAATTAAATCCCGCTTTGATGTGGAAAAATGGCTAACAAATGTCAGAAGTTCAACAGGTAACAATTTACTTTAAGGGTGTTGTTTTTTTAATAGTATAACCAAAATTTTCTGGTTTTTCATTGCTCTAAATCCTTTTTTTTTTTTATTAGGAAATCTCTTTTCCTTGGTAGACTGCATACCCCTGTTACAGAAAACGCTGAAAGACGAGTCTTCTGTTACATGCAAACTGGCTTGTACAGCTGTGAGGGTAAGCAGAAGTAATAATTTATTTTCACCACCACAGATCGGAAGGGTGTTATTCATTGACCAGGATCCTGCTGTGCTCCGGTGTATAAACGAGGCAAAAAACAACTTCTCCCCCAAGACCTTTATTGTAGAAAACATGTGTTCAGGCACAGAAATGGAGGAACAAACAGCTGGGAAAATAATTATGTTGGTTAGATTGCATAGCAGTATAATCTGATCACATTTCTAGTTATAACTGTACTGCTGTGAGCTGTAATGTTACATGAACAATAGGAGGAGTGCATTAGGTAGGAAGGATATTTAACCTAAACAGGGAAGTGTGAGCATGTAACACCTGGATGTAGCTTGTATTTGGAGAGCAAAAATTAAATGTGAATAATGATATGTAAAATGATGAATATTTTCTGAAATAATAATTTTAAAGTGATGTTGAGGCTCAGGAAAATAAGTTCCAAATTGGTGAAAGATCCATCAGGCGATTGTTAAATAGAGATAATAGCTGAATTTGTGAGTGGAAATTAGAGCATGTGAATTTCATTTCTGTGATAAAATTTGTGGGATGTGTTCTGTGAAAAAGCAGAAGGATAAAGAAGTGAGCTTTTCCTTGAGAAATTTGCAAAAACAGTAGAAGAACAAGGACAAACTTGAGGCCAAGGGAAATGAATTCATCGAGGAGTGGCAGAGAGCGGCTGACTGTACTACTGCTTATGGGTCACTGAGGCAAAGTGTAGCTTTTAGTAGAATGCAGATAATTAATGTACAGAAAGTATGATTTCCTGTCTGGAGAGAAGCAGTTTGTGATGGAGCTGAAGGAAGGAAATCCAGTTAGTTAAATGACCTTTTAAACCTCTTGTTCCATGATCTTTATTGCTTGTATATGGTTGTTTCATGTATGATTATGCTTATGATTATGGCTTTTTAGAAGACTTCACTGGAATTGTTCAGTTCCAGCAACTTAACACTAGTCAGTTTTGACTTTTTCTTTCTCTCAGTTTATAATGTATCCTGACTTCATACCTTTTGGCAGAAATATCCTAAAGCATTTTGGGTTGTTAATCCCTGAACAAGAAGGTGCATTTTTGTCTAGTTAAATAAGACATAGAAGTGTATATAGTTCTTTGACTTTTTCCAAAGATCACACATGGTGCATATAGTTGGAATAGTCACTAAATTGAGGAGGCACGACTTTTTCAAAAAACAGCTGTCTAAAAATACCCTCTGGAAATGATGAAATACTGTTCTTGAACACATAAGAAAATAGTGCTTGTGTTGTTTAAGTCCTGTGAATTTTAGACCTTAATCTTTGGAGGATTGTCCTCTGATCTCAGGCTTGTGTTCCTCTTCAGACTTCAAATTCAGCAGCAGATTTTAGTAATTCACATGGAATCCTAGCCTTGTAAAGTACCTAGCTCTGGTACTTTCTCCTAGCTCTTAAGCAATAACTTTTTGTAGTATTCTAAATAAAACAGATGGCATTTTTTTCATGATTGCTTACATGATTTGATTCAGAGAAGCACTTCTGTGATATAACTGAAAGTTGTTTTTCCTTCTCAGCATTGCATCATGAGCTTATGTAGTAGCAGTTACAGTGAACTAGGTTTACAGTTAATTGTTGACCTCCTTACGCTGAAGAACAGCTCATATTGGCTAGTGAGGACGGAGCTTCTGGAAACACTTGCAGAGGTAGATTTTCGGTAAGTGTTTCTATTTTTCCATGAGTTTTGTATCTGCAGCATAAAGATGATGTGCATAGGAAACTGGGACCATAATGGGACAGTTTCTTCTGAAACTTTTGAGTTTCATAAAACTAATTCAGAGCAGTCATTCCTATAAGGAATGAATGTATGAATTCCTTTGTCAGGTTACCATTGGCTTTGCTACCAAGCCCAATCCTAGTAACACCGTATAGGAGTTTCTAGTTCAGTGTTCTGTTTATCAAGTCTTCTGTAGATCTGTGAATGAAATCAACTTGGATTTCATGTCCATTTGTATGTTTTTCACCTGTTCTCCATTATTGTCAGCTCTATTCTTCTCAGTTTGTTATATAGAATGAATGAAACAAAATGAATATGACTTGACTTCCTTTTTGTGCATTCCCTCAATTCTCTACAGGTTCTTCCAAGCTGAAAGAAAAAAATGTTAGCATGAAAATTCTTCCAAGTTATCTGTAGTGATACAAAATCGGACTCTTTCTGACTAGTGATATTTGGAATGTGTTAGCATCTTTTCAAAACAGTCTGCTTTTTTCTGTGCATAGGAAAAAAAATACAGTTACAATCACAATGTATAAATAATCTTCTTTTATCTAAATAAAAGTAGTTCTTCTGTTACACAAACCAGACAGTAGTTCATCAAATAGCTTACCTGATCTAAAGGTAGCAAAAAGTGAGTTTACTTCTTACATTTTCCCTGCAGTGGCATCTTAAAAAAAATAAACAAAAAGAACCCTCAGAGCGCTAATGGGAGAAATAACATTTAATGGTAACTAGTGTACTCTAAATTCTGTTTTACCGTAGGCTAGTCAGCTTCTTGGAAGGAAAAACTGAGAGCTTGCACAGAGGTATTCATCATTATACTGGTGTAAGTAAATTATTTGATCAGTATATTGTTTTTGTGGATTAAGGTACCAGTGCAACTTCAACACTTCATGTTTAAATTCTATCAACAGAGAGAATTGTTTTAAATATGTTTTTTATAAGTAGGCTTCTGTCTGAGACTTGTTACAATTGGAAAGGTACTTTACCACTGAAATTTAAATATCTTAGCATTCTCTGGTGAGCGGGTTTGTATGTGGATGTTGTTGTGGTTTCTTTAAACTTCAAAAAATCTTTGGCATTTATGTGTTTAAATAGCATATTTGGCAATGTTAAGATTGTCTTACAGACTCATCTGCTGTATCACTTATTAGCTGTTTTTTAAGAATCTGGTCAAATGATGAAAATGTTCAATGAACTTTACTGTGCTAACTTACTTTATAGCTCCTAAAACTTCAGGAGAGAGTGCTTAATAACGTTGTAATATGTCTGCTTGGTGATGAAGATCCAAGAGTGAGACATGTAGCTGCAGCTTCATTAATGAGGTGTGTATGTGGTTGGTTTCTGTTTGTTTTCTAAAAAAAAGGAGTAGAAAGATATTTGCATGTTACTGTGTACCTGTAAAATAATCTCTTAATGGATTTTTATATTTTTGTTTAAATAAAGGATGAAAAACAAATGCAGCTTTATGGTACCTGGAAGATGCATCATTCTAAATCATCAGGCAGTTGTGTTTTGCTTTTTATTAGGGTTACAATTATGTTTATTACGTTTGGAGGGTCACTTTCAGTTTCAACTTCACATCAGTTTTCTGCATGCTGAAGGGATTTGTTCAGTATCCTGACACTAGTTGATGGACTTAAAATGTTGCAATTCTGCCAGGTTGTCCTGACTCTCAAACACTATTTTCCACATGGTTGGGAGTAGTGTATCTTTTAACCTATTGCTCTCACTGATTCTCATAAAGTAGCTAATGTTGTTTAAAAAGCAGCTGTTTGCTGTAATTTACTACAATTACAATTACTGTCCAGATAAATGAACCCAACGGTAAGGATTAGTTGGTAGTTTGTTTATTAGAATTCTGGGACTTAAGTTTTATGTTTAAAAAAGCTGGAGGAATGTAATACTGAATTCCTGGAATGTTTTATTGTCAGAGGACTCTTTCCTATTTATTTTTTTTTCACCCTATTAATTGCTCTTCATTACTAGTAACAAATAAAAGACAATGAAACTTTCAAAATTCTGCCACTTAACCACATCTGTATGGCAGAAACAGCTCAGCAGAGAAATCTTTAACTGTTGCATTACAATTAGTATTTCTTGTTTTTATTCAGGGACTTCATTTTGAAATAGAGGTATTTTGTTAACTGAGTAGTAACAAGTTGGAGTTTTTCTATATCTTCATGTTGACTTAGAGGCAGCATGAGTGTTAAGTTTGTAAAAGACTTAAGTGCCCAAGGAAGCTGCAACAAGCCTGCAGAAGCCCCTTGAATCATTCCGTGTGGGCAGTCCTTGGAAGTACCGTCAACTGAAATTCAAACAAATGTGTACTGTAGTTTTTTGCTGTTTAAGTTAGAATGTTGTTCAAGAAGACTGGTTCTTATTATATATTTAAGTTTTGCTGGATGGAAATTAGCTAGTGAAAAATTTTTCTTTTCAGTTAGAAATTAGTTTTCAGTTAACACAGCTATCCATGGGGAAAATAAATGAGGAGGCAGGGGAACGCAGAGAAATACTCTAGTGGAATGGTTGTTGTAGTGTTTATAGGTAGGTATCTCTGTAAAAGACTTTTGTTTTGGTTGTTTGTTTGGGTTTTTTTACATCTACTAGTAGAGCAGGTCCTTTGTCCTGAGTTGAGCTCCTTCATTATAATGAAGAGATGAATTCAACTTAACAAGGAATTTTGGTAACAGCTTTTATTTACCACTTGTAATGTATAATTAGTGTATGCTGCTTTCTGAACTCCATATTAAATACATTTTAAATGTACTCTAAATTGTATATTAAATTTTCTGAATAATACTTTTTCCTTTTTGACAATTATTCTTAAGGCTTGTTCCAAAGCTCTTTTACAACTGTGATCAAGGACAGGCTGATCCAGTTGTGGCAGTAGCAAGAGACCAAAGCAGTGTCTACTTGAAACTACTAATGCACGAAACACAGCCTCCATCCCACTTTGCAGTGAGCACTATCACCAGGTATGTGATGTGTTCCCTTACTTCAAAAAGTAACATGGACACAAGTTTCAATTTGCGACGTCTAAAATAATAATTAAATCCAGCAAATCCATGTGCTTAGGAATTCTGTTTCCAATCTGTAGAAGCACTTGTAGTAGTTTTAGGCTCCACAGACACAAACTTATGTTTAAAGAATAAACTGATGGGTGAGTTGTTAGGGATACGCTCACACGTTGATTGTAGGGAGTAATTTTTCTGTGACGAAGTTTATCTTCTCTTCATCCTGATGGCAGCCTATTTGTCCATTAAATTGCACAAGTAATTGCAGCTTTGCAACCTAATTGTATTAACTTTATTATCCTTTGGGTATGTTGATCAGGATTCATAACTCTTCACATACTGTTTAATGATTGTGGTTGCAGAAGTCTATGCTGCCTGTGTAAGTCAAAAGTAAATTCTAATTTTGATAATGTAATCTTATTGCTGTGGTTTCGCTGTCAGCTATACTTTTTTTAACTCTTCTGTTTAGGTATCTTGTTCTATAACCAGTGTGACTTGTTTATATTTATGGGGGTTCTTTGCTTCCATCAATTTGTTGTACAAGTTCTTAATTCTGCACCTTTTCTATACATAATCTTCAGCATGTCACCCAAGATTTATATACTGTAGTTTGAAAACAATAGAAGTTTGTGGACATTGTGCTATTTCAGATACAAAATAGGGTTTTTTTCTACAGCAAGAATCCAAAATGTTTGTGAACATGCAAAAATGTTAATGGATTTGAGCAAAAGCAAAGAGTATTGTGAAATTGGTGGTGATTTCTAGAGCATCTGGTTAGGTATTGAGAGTTGATCTACTGTTTCCGTTTGTTAACAAAGGGATTTGATTTATAAACTAAATTGGTTTTGTTAGTACAAGCAAAATGATTAAAGGCCACGCTATTATATTTTAGAGTGTTCTCTGATTTTGTATTTTATAAGTAGTCTATAAAACATTTAGTAGTAATTTTAAGCCATCTTCATTTTTGATGGAAGTCTTTCTTTTTTAAGCACATGTTTTAGTGGTATAAACTTTTTTATTTCAGAACATATAGAGGTTACAATATGCTGCAAAGTCCAACAGATGTCACGATGGAAAACAACCTCTCAAGGGTTATTGCAGCAATTTCCCACGCATTGACAATATCCACTACGAGAGCACTTACAGTGAGTTTTCTTAGTTGCTACAGGTGCTGACTTCTCTTTTTTGCTTGCTTTATTTTTAATTGTTTTCTAGATATATTTCTGTCTGCAGCTTTGATACTGTATCAATGGCAATAGTAATATATTTAATTCGCACTTATGAAATACTTTGCTGTTGTTGATTCTTCCAGTGATGAAACTGATTTGATTCTTGGTGATAACTTTTCAGTTTGGCTGCTGTGAAGCTTTGTGTCTTCTCTCCACAACATTTCCAGTGTGCACCTGGAGTGTGGGATGGCACTGTGGGTATGTTCCATCGTCTGTTATTCAAGGTTCCGAAAGTCACGTTCGTGAAGTAGAAGTATGCTTATTTTGGTATCGGGAGATCTGGGTTAGATATATGCTGGTAAGATAAACTTACCAGTTATTTAAGAACTTTATACAGAAGAGTGTAACATCAGGTTGTCATGACGTTGAGTGTCAGCACTTTATCATCTCTGGAACTACCACATATATCACAGGGATTGGGTGAAACTGCTGTAATAGAAAGATACATATGGTCAGCATCTATCAACATAAGGATCAGGAGACGCTTCTCTGTGCTTTTTTGAAAGAATGTTTATCTTCAGGATATTGTGTCTTGTAGTGCCTCTTTGAAATCAGATCATCATTTTCACCTTGATCTCATGTTTATGTTGAAAAGCAATGGGTAAAGGCAGATGGTTCATTATTATTTTTATAACTATAAAGTGTCAGATGCATTTAAATTGTTCTCAGTTGTCACACTGATAACAGCAAATGAGGTATCTATAATACTTGAGTGTTTTGTAGGTAGTACATGATAGCCCCAAAGTACTTGCATTCCGTAACTGTGCAGCTGGCAACTCTAAAGCTTTGATCTTGCCTCCGATTATCAGTGTGCTGTGCCATGTGAGCTGTAAAACCAGCTACTGAAGATGTGCATGTGTAGAGCAGTTTGTTTTTTAAATAGATTTTGTCACTTGTGTTGATTTTCTTCATTGCTGTCATTGTGTCTCTACTTATTTTACTCTTCTGATATCCTGAAACTACTGCAAAACTTTATCTTCTTTTAAAAACAAAACCTGAAAACTTGATGACAACAACAGCAAAACAACCCTCCCCCCAGCTGCTGTTCTTGTCAGTGTGCCCTTTCTTCCCTTGTGTGTCCCTAAGTCTGAAGTGCTCTGCACAGTATTCTAGAAGTTGTCTTTTGAGCTACAGGTCCAGTTTTAACAAATGAAGTAGGTTGGACATGAGCAGTACTTAGCTGGAAAATAAAATCAACGCAGAGCTGCTGCAATATGTCTTCTGCTCTACCCTGCTTAAAAAACGCTGTTTTCAAGATGCATCTGATACTCACTAGTGCTTCAGTGACTTTGCCTTTGCCCTTTACTCTGATTCCTACTTTACAAATTTTTAGCCCGTGTTCTTACTAATTTGAATTGCAATTCTGTTTTTGTGGAATGATACGAACATTTATCATTCTGTGTAATAAGAAGATAATAGCATGAGAATTTTGCCAAAATTCTTTTCTATTGTAAGTATTGTCATTCTTATGATTAAAAGGCTACTGGAACTGCTGCATTCCAACTCTGTACAACTCATCATGGATTAATTAATGATTTTCTAACTATGTAAAGCAAACAACACTTGCTTGATTGAAAATAGGAAGGCATTGTACCTGTGTCACTTTGTCAAAAGAATAGCTATACTTAGTGTAAAGTTTGTTTTCTGAAATTGCTCTTGTTGTATTAGACTAAAGAGACTACACTAGAAGATTTTTTTTTATTTTTAATTAAAAAAACAATGTGAAAGAATCTCTAGAGGTTGCATAAAATCTTTTCCTGAAAGAAAGTTAGTAGTAAAAGTTAGCAGCTTTGAAATTATGTGTGTAATTCACATAGTAATCTGGCAGACATCCTCAGTGATCTCTGCCTGCTCTTTTTGAAACTTAGGCTGTGTGGATGTTGTGTGAAGGGTTAAAGTAATTTGACAGAAAATAAACCCCCTTGCGTTCCAGCTGGTCCGCAGATAGCAGAGGGGCTGGGGGAGGCTAGGTTTAGATTCTGAGTGATGTCCAATTAGTCCGGTCGTGTTCAGTCTGGCTGAACTTATCACAGCTCGGATC
>WTSP01002694.1:0-37748 GCA_025331215.1 Actenoides lindsayi
CTGCTCTGGCAGGGGGGTTGGACTAGATGATCTTTCTAGGTCCCTTCCAACCCCTAATACTCTATGATTCTATGAAATAAAAATCCCTGGTTATTTTTAATATATCCAAACCCAGAAACACAATGTATCCAGGATTTAGTTTTTCTTCAGTTTTAGTTTTCATCTTAAAACCAAATGTAGCTAATCTAGATACACATTACAACATCTTTGCACCATTTTCTATGATATTTAAACAAAACTGTTCCTTTCCTGGTCTGTCTTTTAAACTCTGAATCAGTGATTGGTTTTAATTGTTAATTATAAATTAATGCTGATATGACGTTGCATGTAATTGTATGTGTTGTACATCGTGATTTCATTCATGTTGTTTTCTATGATTTAGGCAAGATTGTGATCTAATAAATGAACTTTGTTGCCAACACTATTCAAATCACGTAACCAGGTAAGAGTGCTTTGCAATTTTTCCTGTGAACAATTCTCATTCTGTTTTTTTCAAAGTGTTACAGCCAGGCGAACAACCTGAAGTAAGACTGTAGATCTTTTAATTTTTCATCAAGATCTGATTATTTATGTTAGAAATCATTTATATAATAACCTTTCTTTGATGGTTTCTTCAGTCTCAACTTAGAGTGTGAACAGAGATAACGTAAACTGTTTCATTTAAATTGTTACTGTGTGAATTCAAAGAGTTAGAGTTACTGCTGAATATTTAAACTTGACACAAAAGTAACTTGAAAAACAAACCCTCAAGGTTAATTATTTTTTGCCACTGTATGGTTTCTAAATAGATTTTGAAATATTTTTGCAAGCATGATTTTGATGCTAGTATGTATTACTGTTCTTTACCAAAAGGTTTTACGAAAGTTCAAGAAACATCTTTTGAATCTGAGTTAACAGTTTTGAACATTATGAGAAATGATAAATGCATGTTTTGTAAATACGTTTCTTCCTTTTTCTTTCTCTGACCTAGAGACCATAAAAAGCGACTTATATTTCAAATAGATGACAAGATTTCCTGCATGCGGAATACATATCTCAGGGATCTCTTGCCAGACCGTGGTTTCAAAGAGGATCCTAATTTCCGTGAATGCAAAAATGGAGAAACCACCCACACTACAGAGCCTGTTGAGGACAAACGACTATGCAATGGAGATATATTTTTCATAACAGAGGTAAGTCCTTGCTGCAAGAATTTCCACCAAAAAAAACCCAGTAGTAACTGATTCAGTCCTTGTTGAATTCCCTAGAATAAAACAATTGACAGTTCAGAATTTTAGTCCATGATACATACTTAGTTCTTTTGCTAAACTAACATGTGAAAGGCAAGAAAGAGACAGACTCTGAATAGCAAATTGAAAAAAAAAAAAATCTCTGGGCATTTCTGTAAAATGTGTTTCAGTTGGGCTGTTCATGTCCAGTGTCAATAAAGTCTGTAAATACTCAAATGTATTGTAATCAAAATGCATAATGTTTTGGGTATAGGTAGAAACATAGTCTTAAGTAAAGAATGAAGCTAATTGTACAGCTTGAGTTCTCTGGCAGAATACTAAGCTGATGAAAAATGCAGCAGCAAAACCACTGCATTTGCCTGCTGCGTTGAGTTCAGTTGACTCAGAGGGTCCAGTGAAAGTATCAATATTTGTGCATGGGGAAGGGGGACCATATGGGGTTGGTGGGAGAGAGTAGGCTCTTCTTCCTTTGTGGCAACAAACTGTTAAATGGCCACTGGTATTATTTCACTGTACCCTAGGATAATATAAGTTTTCCAGGGGTTAAAATTGCCTTTCTCAGCATTTTTGTAAACAGGAGGAGTTAGCGTAGGCCTTGCACAGTGAAACTATTTTCCTTGAAGGTGGTCAGTGAAAGATAGCAGTCTTTTGGATTTAGTGTCTTCTGAAACTATTTCACTGGGCTGATGTTGCAGCCATTGTAATTTCAGGGAAAGCAGATGCGTAGACATTGATCAAGCTGCTGATACAAGCCTAATGCTGAGTGCTCTTGTGCTATTTCTTTAGGATGTAGAAATTGATAAACAGCGCTTATTGACCATCAGCAATACATATGGCTCCACTTTCACTGTGAAGTATAAGGCGCTGAAGAAGCTAAGTCACATAAAACACGCATGGGCCAGAACTATTCACACATTTCAGGTAAAAAATCCAAACAAACTATCATCTGATTAAACTTTCTCATGGCTTTATGTTGCTAATGCACTGTATTTTTCATGTGGAAGAGTAAGAAGCTCTCTTGAAACTAAAATTCCTTGAACGCAGGGTAGTAAATACTCTTTAAAATGTCTCTGGTTGGCTCCAAGTCAACTTGCTTGTTCTTGTAAGCTGGGTTTTTTGTTTGGGGTTTGTTATTTTTTTTTACTACTTTCTGTCTATCTTAATTTGTTAAGGCATTCTTAAACACGTTTCAGGGTTCTGAGGAAAAAACTGTTGTCTATGTGGTTGGCAATCCTGGCCGTCAGCACTGGCAGCATGTGTACACAGCTGTGACCAGAGGACGCTGCCGCGTTTATGTCATCGCTGAAGAGATGCACCTCAGGAGAGCAGTCACCAACAAGAACATGCCCAGAAAAACTCGCTTGCAGAGGTTTTTGAGAGAGGCAATCGTAGAAACAAACAAGTGTTCTGAACAAACTTCCTTTCCCCTGATGAAGAGCTGGCAAAGTCAAGAGCTTGAGACTCGGTCTTTTTCTGTAGCTCAGGGTGCTCCTGACCCATCTGAACCTCTGACTGACTTGATTAAACTGGAAGGGTCAACAGTTCTCAACAAAGAGGAGCAGAAGGGCAGTTTGCAGCTAAGTCCATATAAAAGACAACACACTCTTGCGGAGAATTCTGAGTCTGCTGTGAAAATACCCTCTGTAAGTATATTCTTGCTGTGAAAGTTTAAAACAAAAACTCACCGCTGCAAGTCACCTGGATACTGTGACAATAGTTTTATTATTATTTAAGAATTTTTCAAAATGACCACTAATTGGTGAAGCAGTCATGTGTGGCAGATGGTTTTCTGGAGTAATATAGGACTAATAAGGAAAAGTAAATTATAATGTCAATGGCCCTAAATCTGTACCTCTTGTTACGCGTTGTAGTGATCCATTGGCTAGCTTAGCCTGTATTAGCTTATTCTTTGTGTACAGAGTCAGGTTTTAGAAGCTGACCTGCTGTGAAAGATTTATACAAAATTGAATCGTTGATTTTTATACAGTCTTAAACATGCTTAACAAATGTTCTTTTTATTCTAATTCCTGAGCTCTGTCAGGGGGATGGTTTGTGTTGTTTTTTTTTTTAAGATTTTACTGTGTTTTAGTTCTGGTTCAAACTCTGGTAACAGGTTTGTTTTGTTTTGACAGGCAACAGTACAAGATTCCCCACTTGGATCTTCCAGACTTAAGAATCTAACTTTAGGAGAAGCAACTCCAAAGAAGCTTTTCAAAAACAAGTAGCTGTCCTTGCTATAAACCTTCCTTGAACCTGTTTCATTCCAGATTTTTGGAACTGAGAAGCTCAGTAAGTAGATAATTTTCAACGCTTTCCTGAATTTGCATGTTCTATGAAGAACAACTTGTTTTAAAGTGAGCCTTTTGTATTTTCAGTGATACCTTGGTGTGTCAGTCATCAAAAATTGTATCATTCTTTTGTTTTGGGGAAGAATGGACTTACAAGTCTTAAAGGATGGAGATGTTCCCTTAAAAAATACATGGGCATTTCTAGGTTTAAAGACTGTAGCCATCCATACCAAGATTTATGCATCTCCTAATGCCACAGAACTTGTGAAAAGCTGTACTGATGTGCCAAAACTGCAGTTTGCTCTTGAGTTAAAAAATAATTTATAGAGGGGGCTTATTTAGATTTTTATAACGTGGCAGAATTATGGACATGTAGCTTTGATGGTACATGGATTTAAGTCTTGTTATAACTAGGACAAGAAAGTTGCAATCAGTGACATAGAAAATTTTCCCCACTTTATACTTGAAAAGGATGAAGAACTTGCCATTGCTGCTTTAGCTAATAGTTATATGCTGATAATGATCTTGGTAAGAAAAGCAAAATTCCAAGTCAGGGTTCAAATAGCATTCCTCTTTCAGCCTTTTTCTGTGTACTATGTGTTTTTCTGCATTGTAATTGAGATAAGCTGAATATTCAATCAAATATCAGACAAATTGTACTAACATTTGGACAGCTTGCTTACTTCGAACTTTTTTGTTTGGTTGGTTTTTTTACACGTATGGCAGGAAAAAATTGTACCACAAATACAATCATGGTATTTTTTTGCTAAAACTGTGGAAGAAATATGTAGAAAGAATACAAAGTAGAAAAACACTGTTTCATTTTTAATGTCTTTAAATCACTGTTTATTTCAATTTATACAGCTTTTCCATACAAATATTTGCAACAGTTTGAATTTCAAAAAAACATAACATAAGACGATAAATATCATGCTATTAAAGTATTAAATTTGTACAAAAATACTTTACAGTTTAATACTTATTTGTTACAAATAAAAATACATATTCAAGTGACTCATGGACTTTTTGTCTGGTTTTTATTTTTTTACATGATTCAGCATTGAATGTCATTCTGGCCTTTTCTGGCAGTGCTGAAATAGAAATCAAGAGCTACTTGTGTGGGGGGGGGTAGGTGAGCTTGTTCATGTATTGGAAACAGCAACAGGAATACAGTTAAACAGTTTCAATTGACCAGAAACAACTCTGTAAGGTGACTGCTTAGATATGGAGACTCTACAAATGTACAAATCCAGTCTCTTTGTATTCACCAATAACAAGAATTACTAATAACAACTTGAATACCGGAATAAACCAAAGCAGCTGCTGGTGAGCATATAAAGCAACTGGCAGTATTTTATTGCTTGGGGGGGATGTGAGGGGAGAGGAGAGAATTTGTGTGATGTGTTTGTAAAATATATTTACAGTTTTAAATTCTAAAAACGTGTTGTGGGGGGATAATGCTTATCATAAAGAAGGCTGAAAACAAAGCATAGTAAATGGGACTTTTGGCCCTTCAAGAAATTGTTTGACTTAAAAAGCTCACATGTGACAGTGTAAGCTTACAGGTTTATGGATCATTAAAGAGCTTTTGTATCAATCTTCCACTGACATAGTGTTAAAAAAAGCCATTTTCTTTTAAAACCTTTCTCATTTGTCTGAACTCATTTCAGCTTTAGGGTTGTCAGTAACCCTCTTTCAGAGGTTTTATCCTGCTAAAAAGTCTCTGCTTAAAAACCCCCACAAGTTGCAAGATGTACTTTTAAATATTTCATTGCATAGGGAATATCATATGTTCTAACAGAATATACCCAAGTGGGGCAGTAATTTTCACCCCATAGTGCAGCTTTCTACAAGCATTTTGTTAAACCATCTAAACTGTGCTTCGTCTGAAGAGCGCACCCTTCTTGCCAGCAGGATGAAGGTCTCCAAAATCACAGATCTAGTCATCTAACAAGTAAACCTGGTGCAGTGTATCACCCTTCCTCGACCATCAGAGAACACCTTTCTGATAAAATGTTTTTAAAATCCATGCAACCTGGACACCACTGTTAGCAGAGGTTAACTCCGTGCTTTTCCCTCAAGCAGCAGTGCTGATGAAGGGAGAGGAACATTTAAATCATGTATAAAACATCTCCCCAGTTTCTTATTGGAGGGGAAAAAGGCCCTTATGATTTTTTTTACTGTTGCTAATGATAGATTGTTTAGAATGGAATGACTTGACAAAGAATGAAACTTTTTCAAAAGCAACCATGGATTAATATAAGCCTTGAGACAGACAGACTGACCTCCTGTGCTTTTTAGTGGTCTATAACATCTGAGCCTCAATCAGAAAAATTTTAAAGGGATTTAGCACCATAATTGTCCTTTGTTACCGAATGTCCCACTAAAATGACTTTCTGCTATAATGTATTTGTAGGATCCCGTGTCTCTGTATTAACATTAGCGTGTCCACTCTGCTGAAGGAAGGCATTATTCTGATCGCTCCACTCCCCACCTGCTGAAGTCTGTTGTTCTGAGCTTCCTTTCTGAGCTGCCAGTGGGTTTCTACTAATCACCAGTTCCAGCTTATTGCCGGATTCTGCGATGAGGGGCACAACTAGACAGCAGTCAAAGTCTCTGGTGCGAACGTGATTTACCTGAACGGTTAGAAGATGGATTTTTGTTATCATTTTAGGAAAAAGAAATGAGATCACAAGAGAAACTGATATAGCTTTGAGGCTCTGCAACCAGATTTAAATATTCCAGGTAAATTCTCTACACCAGACTCTTTTAACCATGGCATCTGGTCTGAAGACACCAGTTAAGTTTTCTACTCACTCTTTAACAGAATGTAGCTAAAGTGGGCATATTTACACTGGTGACAGGTGTTGGCAGCTGTCAAAATGCCCACTCCCTAAATGACATTTAACAGGACATAGTTTTTTGTCTGTCTTGGTGTTCGTCAATTTAAATGAAACAGATCACATGTAAAATTTCAGTTCAGATCTTCTCTGGTTTTAATGAATATAGATAAAAGATTTTACTGGGCTAGTTGACAGAAATAGAGTTTTTTTCCATCATGGTCCAACTTGGCCTATGGGAAGTAAGTGTGGTGCTGAGTAAGAATTACATTATTACAACTGCGCCAATCAACAACTTGGAGTAAGCACAGAGCAATTCTCAGATTTATATCAAGAGCAGCAAAAATTACAAATCTGTCTGGAAATGCCTTGGAAAATTCCAGCTTTCCAATAAGCATTTGTATGTCTCCTTTCCAGTTCTGAAATACGTAAAATTCTGAAAGAATTTGTTTCTGCACATACGATTTTACAGGAAAATCTAGCCTTAAAGCCAACACAAAAAAGCTCAAGTCACCATGAAGTGTTGCCTTTTCTTACTGAGGGTCTCAGTGATTTACACAGGAGAGCAATTACAGTCATTTGTCTGTCCCCCTCCACCCATCCTTTCCCAGCAGCAATAGAACAGAACAGTACTGGTCATCATTTCAAATATAATAAGCAACACAGGTAAGAAGGTTATCCTAAATAAGTGATGAAAACACTTCGTGCAGTTTTCTACAGTCACCTTTGGGTACACAGCTACCTAAACACCCTGAGATGTGTTTACAAACCTTTTACAAAGGGATCTGTATGTCATGGCTGTTCATGCTAAACCTGTGTGGTGCCAGAAACATTACCTGTAAAAGTCTGTCGTACGGTTTTAAACCTCCCAGATCGCCAGGGCCAGCTGGTCGAATATTTTTAACATAGACACCTTTTTCCAGTAAACCATCTGAGACACTGAACCCAAAGTCTTCTCCATCAGAGTCCTTGTACAAAGTTACCTGTGGAGATAATGTGACAAGATGAGAAGACAAAAGAAAAGTTTGTCTACTTTTCTACAAGCACCATGTAGCCTTTCTTCACAGTGTGTTTTGGGATTTTCTGTGGGTTTTTTTTTTTTTTATTATGATTATTTTTATATTTTTAAAATTATTTTATGGTACTAACATTTTTTTTGTGCATTTTTTGTTTTGTTTTGTGTGTATGTTGGTTTTTTCCTTCACGTTAGAGAGATCACTTACCTACTACTTTGTACTTGCAGTATTTTATGAAAGTTGTCCCCGTTTTACCATTATATTAATATTCTCAGAAGCCACCTTATTCTTCAGTAACAAACAACCCTTTTAATGTCTGCTTGTCAGCTGGAAAGTTGTGCTTTTTATCTCACCTTTTGTGGTGTGGGTTTTGGGTTGTGGTTTTTTTGAGTCTTAGGAGTCTTAGTTTCTTGCTACCCTGTTTTCTAGTTGCCAGGATCTGACTACAAGATTTAGTTTTGCTTCAGGGATGAAGACTTGACCTCAACCAACCAATTGGCATAAATACCACTAGCACCATAAGCCCTAGACAGCCTGGTTTCGGCAAGGCAGTGGTCCACCCTGTAAGGCCTAATCTCAGATGTGCTCAGTATAAAAGTTTTAATGCAATCTTTAAAAAAAAATAAATTAAAAAAAATAGAATAATGCTCCTTTTGAAAGATCTTGCAGGCAGTGTTCTTGCAGTCACACAGCCAAGAGACAGTCATTCAAAAGCAGGAAAGAGAAGTTAATAAAGCTGTTAGGAGAAGGTTTTTCAGCTGTTCAGTGAACAAGTCCTTGCTGGTAGTTTTGTGAATTCAGTTATTTGATAGAAAAGGATTCAGAGATTTCTTTGTAGGTAAGTGGTACATGTAGGGTTTTATTTCTGTGAGGTTTTTTTTCTTCCTCACCTCTCTCTCACATCAGGAGTGCAGACCTATGCAAGTAAATTGTGTGTGTCAATGGTGTGATATCTCATTGACACTGATGCTGGCACAAAATGTGTGTGCAGATACAGTCACATGGTCAAAACTGTGCTTTTCGTGCTATAGCTTATGCCAATTTGGGTTCAAATTACAGGTTCAAAACATATCTTGGCTGATAAAATGACAACATTTAGAGTGCTCTGTAATTTTATAATGGCTTGCTACCAGTAATGCACTATGTGGTGCATCCTTCTGCGTCGCAGCCACTGAATTCCTTTCTGGTGTTCCTGAATTACAGAATCATTCAAATTGGAGGAGACTTTGGGAGGTCTCTAGTTCAACCTCCTGATCAAGGCAGGGCCAAGACCAAATTCAGATTGGGCTGTCAGGGACTTGGCCCGCGTTTCATAGAAGAATGCCAAGGCACAGCTGTGTACTGGGGCACAGCACCAGCCTTCAGAAAACTTCTGAGATCCTGCCTTAATTGCTGTTGTGAAAAGGTAGACAAGAACATACAAGGTTTTCTCAAAACAGAAGTGAAGGATTTGGTCAGATCATCAAAGAACACAGATATTTGGATGAGGTTTTTTTCCCTGCTCTCTGCAGTTGTCTTGAATTTACTTGGCTTTATTGATCTATCAACAGCGCTTTAACCAGAATGCAAATGCTCACTAGTCAGTCTGGTAGCTATCTTGGGCAGCAGCTGAGAGAAGTAAGATACAACACCAGCTGCTGCAGCATTAATGCTGTTTGATCTGTAAACATGGACAGCGCATTGCTGGGCTGCTGTGAAAACATCTGTCTCATGCCACGGTAAGAATACTCCCACACAGTATTCGTCCCTTACTTTACACCAGTTCTCTTCTCTTGTTCTTCTCCCTCTCTAAAGTGCAGCAAAGCAGGAAAACATACCTAAAGTCCCATTAAGTAAGCTGAAGGCTTCCTCCCTGCCAGTGACTGGTTCTTACATTGGAGTATAAGCAGTCATTTTACACTTCCCAGTGGCTCTCCGTTTAAGCTCCTTGACTTCTTTTCTCCCATCTTCCCTCAAAGCAACTTGTTGCTGAACCTGTCACACTTCCCTCCACCTCAGCATGAATTTTAGGAGTCAAAGGGCATTTCAGCTACTAACAAACCTATCTGCAAATTCAAAATAATTCATTTTAGAACGATTTTAATTTGTATCAACACCCACTGTACAAACAGGGCTCTGGGAAACTTCTAATAATTTGTTATCCACAGAGGCTTTTGTTTGTGATACCATGGCATGTCTAAAATGGCTTTGATCTGAAGTGTGTTTGAAGCTGATATGAAACTGCCTTAAGACTACCATTCTAGCAAGGCTGAAAAAGTTAATAAAGGAGGGAGATATATTTTATTGACAGTATTTTCTGGAAAGAATGAAAAATAATTAGCACTGGAGCAAGAGACAGATTCTCTTGAAATGAGATAACTTTTTTCTCACTCCTGTCACAAAGAACAGGAGTGCTTCATGTTAACTGCTTCTTAAAGAAGCCTTGAAAAGCAAGAATAAAAATGTGATACAGCGCCTAAGAGGAAAAGACTTATTTAAAACACTATGCACTGTTCTAGCTCAGAAGGCACAATTTTTAAAAGGAACATTCCCTTTCCACTTTTTCTTTTCCCTTCTTCCTTCAGGCACTGGATTAAGTGGAGCTGGATTGAACCTCAGGTGAACTACAAAAACAAATGAAATGGGATTCTCTGAAGTCATCTAGCCTCTGTTCTTGCCCTAAGGCAGGATCAACTGCATCTAACCCATTTCTGAGACACATTTATCTATCCTGCTTTTTAAAATCTTCAGCGATTGAGAGTCCACAGTCCACCAAAGTAATACTTTCCAGTGCTTCAGATGTTCGCCTTCAGTCTAAACTAAATCGCCCTTGCTGAGAGTTAAGCCTGCTGCTATCCACTGAGAACAAGATCACTTTATTCTCTCCTTTGCAGCTATGTGAAACAAGAGCTGTTTTTCTCTGGACTCTGTTCAGTAGGGTAGTATTTGTCTTTAATTTTCAGACCCCAAACTAGATCCTCTCTTGTAGTCAAGACTTCATCAAAGCCAGGCTAGAGTGGAGAATAATTCTGCATGTATTACAGATGGTTGTCCCATTTGTGTGGTCTAGGACAGTGTTGCTTTTTAGCTAGTTAGTGGTCTATTAGCAAACAAAATACATATAAATTCTATTCTACAGATCTATAGCAAATGCCAGTCCACATTAGCTTGCCTTGTCTGTAATAACACCCAGGGAATGCTTACGCTACTTCATGCCCAGCATGTGCGTGATAAAATGGAGCACTGCAAATGATGGAGGACATATAACAGTTTTGCTGCGGAGGTGAGAAACTGCATCTACAGACCAGGGGGAAGTACTGCAGGAGTGGGACAGGGAGGGAAGTAGAACTTCAGAATGATCATCCAAAGTCTTCTATTGCCCACCCCATTGTGCAGGTTGGACTTCCCTGATTTATATGGACTGGGCATTCTGGAAGGGAATTAGTCACTACCCTGCAATCAGAATTTTTATGTATATTTTCTCATTTCTCTGATTCTTCAGATCTACATACCATGAAAGATTAAAAAACCCTGTTTTCCATAGGGCTATCTTCACTTGACTTTTGGTTTATTTAACAGGAGTTTGGAAATTGAAGAAGCTGATACTTAGTCACTTCAGAGATTGAGGCTGCGATTTAACTTTGTGGCATTTTTGACAGCTGTCACAGTTTTTAGGTGCAAGCCATCTGCAGAGACATTTATTTTGTATTGGAGGATATAATTTGGGGCTACTTCTTTTTAGGGCAGTATATATTGTTAAAAGGGAATTGCAGAGTAAAAACCCTGTTATCTGAAATACCTAGATTTTTATTTAATAACGGATATGGGCAAAGCCTTACCACGTGTTTATCTCATCTTCATTTGACTGTTGGAAGGGTATGAGATTGCAGGCAATTCATGCACCACCTAAATTGTGCTGTTTTATATGTACTTCTGATCACAACTATTTGGAAGGTTTGATCTCAATAGCAAAAGCTCCATTATGGGCAATTTGTTACGACTTTTAAATTTAAATCAGGTGCCTAAGGAAAAAAAAAAAAGCTGAAATGGAAATTTAATTCATATTTCATAAGCAATTAAATAGTTACAAATTTTAAACAGAAGCTTACCATTTTTGAGACTGTTTCTATGCCTCTGTTCCCTCTCAGATATATGACAAAATGCTTAATTTAAATTCATATATCTTGCACAGATCAGCTACTGAGGTCTTTTAACCGACTGCAATAATGACTACTTGCAATAATAATACTGAAAAAATATTTGAAGTCTAGTGCATATTTTTGCTGTCAGAGGAACTCATGCTCTGTGAAACTTTTAAAAAATGGTCCACTATGATTTTTATAAAAATATTAATCTATGTGCTTACATAGTAGATAAAACCGATTAAAAGGCATTAATTAAATTTGAGTACTGATATAGCAGTATACTACCCAATGAAGTTAAAAATTACTTATTAAACCGTCTAGAACAAATGTTTGGAGAGAATCTGTAGGACATTTATCTCAATCATCACTTCCTCAGGACAAAGACAGTTCAAGTGCATGAATATAATGCAGTGAAGTAAGAAAGAGCAGTGAAGAATTCAGGTTAGCTTGCTGCAAAGTTTGCAGCATTCAGCAAAATAATCCTCAGGACTGTGTTACCTTTCATTTGTGTTTGTAGCCTGAGCAGTTTTTCTGCAATCTTATTTTCTCTTACCCTCTGCAGTCGGACTGGCTATTGATGCACTGCATTTTTATGTGTGGCTTTTTCTTTGGTAGAATCATATATTCTTTCTCTCTAGCAAACAAATTATGAAAAACCAGTGGAACATCGACTTCAGCTGGGCCAATTTCTGTAACCAAACTTAAGGTATGAACTCACATCTCTAGGGCACACAGACCGTGCAGACTCATCACACTGAGGCAGTAAATTGGCACCTGACCTGTCCTGCTGAAGAAACTGGGAAAGCTCAGGAGCATGTGGTCATGAACAGCCTTGAAAGTCTTGCTGAGGTAGGTAGTCTTAGGCAAGCTATGTCTCAGCTTGTATTTCAAAGTCTGTTCATACTACCACAGTTTTCCAAAACAGTTCTTCGCTGGTTGTCCTGTCAGAGGCCCAAGTGTCTTAGTGACATTTGCCTGCAGAGGGCAGAGCACATTTGCCAGCAAGACCTATTAATGAAAAATGCTTCAATCGAGGCAATTCTCTGACAGGGAAGTCATTCCTGTGGCATTGCAGCTCTTTTGGAGAATCGTAATTGGACAAGCTGCCTATGAGAAACAGCAAGTGAACAGGTTATTAAACCAGAGGTCTAATACAAAAAGGAAGGAGGAGAAAGAAAGTAACAGGCACACTGTTACACAAGAACCAGTAAGAAAACTAATAAATAAGAATAGGTAAGATGGGCATGAATACAAAAGCAGCCCATAATGCCTGAATTAACCTGCATGTATAATCATAGGGGTAGAAGCCCACTGCGGTGAATCAGACCCCAAGATCCAGTCACTGGTTTCTATTTTTCTGACATAAGGATTTGGAAAATCCTTGGTGCAGGTTCAACTTTTAGGTTTTTAGAAAGGAAATGACTCTTTTTCCGGATGACAGAACACACAGTAGGAGCAAGCTGAACATCACTTCATCAGACCAGGGAAAAGTGGGTATATTGTCTGAAAAAAACCTGGAAATTACTAAAATGGAAGGTCACAGCTATCTTAAAAAATATATAACTGAAGAGAGAGAAAGCTCAAGGACAGGGTATTTTTTTACTGCCCAGAAGTCTAAAAGCTAGCATCTATCACAGAATACTGACTCATTAATAGAAATCTGAT
Source organism: Actenoides lindsayi (assembly GCA_025331215.1). Taxonomy (NCBI): domain Eukaryota; kingdom Metazoa; phylum Chordata; class Aves; order Coraciiformes; family Alcedinidae; genus Actenoides; species Actenoides lindsayi. Next base: position 13,163 of record WTSP01002694.1, read on the forward strand.
GACTCCTTTCCAGGAAAGGATTTATTTTATCAATCACAAACGGCTGGTTTTATAATCCATAGGGGAAAACTGTGCCTTAGCTGAATGTGAGCACACCATGAAATGCCTACTGGCATACCGGTGGTTTATATCTCATTTACTCACCACTCAGGAAAAGTGAGCACGGTAACGAACTCCATTAATCACTTAACATAAAGCTGTAAATACAAATAGCTTAGAACTACCACAATACATCCTATTGATTGTTTACATTGGCAATTCCATATATAAGATCCACTCTCTACTGCCTTCTACAAACACTCATTTAGCCCATGCTCTGAGTCCTCACCTCACTAAACTGAGGAACTACAAACTAAACTCACTCAAACCTGCAGGGACTAGAAAACAAATCCACTCTCTTGAGAATGACAACAAAGACCTTTAAGAGGAAGATGGGTGCAGGAGATGGAATGCTCATTCTCATCAAGGAGAACAGCATTATAATATCGCTCAAAGTCTTGGAAAGTGGTTGCTTTACTGCCTCTCTGACTTGACACTTAAACTGGTAGGGTGTTTGCTGTACATATCTAAAGATACTTTATCCAGTACTTTTTTGGGGTACAGAACCACCTTCATGCCACCAGGTGAATTCAACAGTCGTAAGCAGCGAAAGGTTGCACAGATTGAAGATTATTTATCCTTCTTAGAGCAAATTAATTATGAAGAGAAGCAACAGCTAGTTCAAAATAACATTCTATATTATATACATCGAGTCTCATGTATTTGATTCAAAACGAGTGTTAATTTGAAAGAGGACCAATGGGAGCCTCAAACCCTCCTGAGTAATTTCCTAAAGAAATGTATTTTCTAGAAATTAAACTTTGCTTTCTTAATGAACACATTCTGCAGAGATGAGTTATTGGTATTGTCAATTCAAATTACCAGTGGATCCTCCTTGCACAAGAGCAGTCCCTTTTGAGGATTCATTGTAAAATGAAATAGTAGACAAGGATGCATCTTATTTGTTTGTTTATCCCACAAGGATCTATCATTAATGTGTTTGTAAGAACTAATATGCATGGCCCCCAAATTACATCTGTGGAGTCATTATAAAAAGTGCTTACTGTATTGCCATATAATTAGATTCCCTATGATGAATATATTATTTCAAAGCTGTCAGAAGAAAAATTAACAGACCTTGTGTAACTCCACAGGAGTTGGTGACATGATTTCTTTCATTTCTTGCTTAATTTTTCTCAGAACCATGGACTTTCTCCCCACATCTGATGGCAATGTGTTGCTACGAGTAGCTTGACTGTAATGTGGCCTTACAGTACTTCTTTCCTGGAAGCTGGCTTGTCTTCCCAGCTGGTTACGAGGCTGTGGGTTTTCATGATTCAAACTCATTGTACTTCCTGACATAATTGTGGCCTAGAGCATTAACGAACAGGTTAATGTTTAATGCAGAATGGGGATAAGTAGGTGGTTAATTCATAGCAGTAGGAAAAACATCTCTATTTGTTAAAACACAATCACTCAGGGCACAGCAAAAGGCAAGAGGATAGATGTTCAATCTGCTTGCAAGTCACTATAAAAAACAGGACCACACCAAAACACAACAACGATAACAGAACCCTATGGGCAAAAGTTTTCAGACAGCATTTCAAACTAAAATACTGAGCACTAGAACAGCTATGCTTGCAAGCTAGTCCCCTGGCAGACTGAAGAGTGTGTAGTATAATCACTTATTTTGAAAATATTTTACATGCAAATAAAGTTATATGTAAGTTGTGGCACAATTGAATTTGTTGGAATTGGAGCTCCAGGAAGGCGCTTACAATTCAGACGATGTGTGCAAGGTAAAAAATATGCGAGTCAGCAGAATGTGTAGGTAGCTATAAAGTCAGCACTGGCGGAGATCCTGCCTGGTTACCATCTCAGGCCAGGGAAAGCTCAGTGTAGGTAAACTCACTGCCTGGAAAGAAACTTGCATAACACACACATTGCAAGAGCAACTGCCTTAGCTCAGCACTAACACTTCAGAGATACACGCCCCTGATTTGCTCCTGGTTTTAATCTCACTAAAAGCCTAAGCCTTTTATGTTAGATGCAAGAATATGCGGAGGGTGAAATCTTGCAAGATAACCTGAACCATAACCTGAACTCTAGCTGGGACATGATGCAGGCAGCCTGCTTGAAAATGAAAAATAAAAATGAAGGGGAAAAATACCAAGGCAAAAACAGGGAAACAAACTTTTGCTTCCAATTCTGGTGAACATGTCTGTCACCCTTCTTTCTCCCAGCTCCAGCACTACCTTCATTGCGAGATAATATACTGTAGCCTTAACAGTCTCTCTTGTGCTCATTAATGACTGATACCACTGTCTGCCAGAGCAAAAGCATCCAGAGGACTTGGCAAACAACAGTCCTTGCTTTTTGGCTGAAGGCCTTGAAATGAAAAATGGTAAGAAGTCCTTGACTACGCAATGGCACTTCATAAAATAGAGGCATTGCCATTCTCAGCTTCCTGATGTACTGAATGAGTCTTGCTTTCTTCTCAGAGCTGTGGGTTGTGCAACAAGGTGATTCTATAAATGTTACAGCATCTACAGTTCTGAATTTCACTTTTGTGAAAGACCAAGGGAATTTCAGCGTGTTGGGGATTGAACTGAATTCTGGTCAGCACGAATGATCTACTTCCATTTTGGAATTATCTATTTCCATATCCTTTTATTGTGCTCTGAATATTGAAAATTGCAAGAGAAGCCTGCGGTACTGAACCATATCTAAGTATGAAATTAAACCAGTACAACGTTTTCTCCTACATTTTTCTGGTTTACAATAACAACTACATGAGAATCACATTGTGCTACTCGTACATGCAATACAAAAGCCATAAATCTGAGAAAGTAAATTAATCTGAACTAAAAAACTTTCACCCAGTTATGCCATTCACATTCCTCCTGGCTGCTAAAGGACTTTATATAACATAAAAATGAAAATGAGATTCTGCCAGTTTTGCAGCTCCAGGAATTTAAAAGAACATAAAAGAAAATATTTTAGGACCTTTCATTGCACAGCTTTAAGTGGCAGTATAATCTTAATTGTTCTGATTAGACAACTTAGAGAAAAGGTGATTAAAAAAATACTGACTCAAAGTTACTCTGTCTCTGTTCCCTTCTCCCTCTGCTCCCTTCACAATCTAACAAGAACCACAGTTCGATTTTCAATTAACTTCAGGAGGAAATGTGAAAATTTGTTCCGTAGCGAAGAAATTGCCATATAATGAACATTTCTCACATGGGCAGATTTTTTGCAGTGGTAAGATTATAGGTAAACATTTTGAAAACCTGATTTTCTTTTATGTTCATCTTAATCAAATTAAGCTTCAATTTAAAAGACAACCTACAACATGCTAAGTAAAGCTGCATAAAGCGCCTGTCAGAGAATGGGATGCATTGCCGCAGGAAGGTTGTGCCCACTTAAGAAGTTCTGCGCCATTTGCTGCCTGTGCAGACAGCATCAATGGTTATGCACAGCAGAAGCTGCAAGTCAAAAGCTCTGGGGTGAACATGTTTATAGACTTTTGGTGGCATCGTACAAAAGAAAACAGCTCTGATTAGGGGTGGGAGAGGCAGCTGCACAAGCAAAAATACAAAGGTAAAGGGTAGGTACCAAGAGAGTCATGTTTCTCAAACACAGACGCCTGTCAGCCTTGTCCTGTGGGAAAGGGGTTAAAGCTTTTAAATGAATTAGTGTGATTAGTGCAACTTAAAAGAAAAAAAAAAAAAAAGGAGAAAATAAAATGAATGTAAACCAAACCAAAACCATTATATTTCTCTATAATTGGAAAAAAAGGTTAAGATTGTTCTACCTCTAGTTCCCTCAGAATTCCTGACTGGCCACAGGTCTCTAAATCCTCCAGAGCCTGAGACCAGAAATTTTCCTCCTGGTCAGCCTCGGTGTTATCATGCGTACCTGTGAAGCTAGATTTACAATAAGAGGTTAAAAAAATAAGGACTTTTTCCTCCTCAAAATACATATTTTTACACACGAGCCTTGCCACAGATTGCAACTTGAATGACAGAACGTTACAGTAGGTAGGCAGGAGAGTGAGCAAGAGTCACTGATCAGGAGAGGCTGGATGGACATGCAGAGCACATGACAGACAAGTCTTCTCATAACCTGGCAGTCGCTAGCAGTATCTGAGCAGCAAGGTATTCAGTAAGGAGATAAAGGGATTCCAAGAACAATTCAATACACAGTTTTACTGGATTGCAACTGGGACATCCATATGAAGATCAGTGAATCAACCAGTATCTGTGTGCAGAGTTGCTTGAATATTTAATAATAGAAAACAAATATCTGCAACAAAACCTTTTATCCTTACATATTTCTCACAGGGAACATGAAAAGATCCCTCATTTTTGCAAGCAGCATTTTGCAAAAGAGGGACGGTGGTGTTTTTTTACCCGATTCCTTCAGACCAAGTTGCATTTTATCATTATCCATTTGAGCTCACCTGCCTGCCATCCTACAAACTGCTCCAGTCATTTCATACACAGAGAAATTTTCAGGGATGCAACTGTCTTGCATGGAGACTTAGGTCTCTTGTGTATTGTAAGCACACTGAAGCTTTATTACTAGCACTCCTCAGCAAGATGTGGGTGACAGCGATGCTTGGGGAAGTTGCTCAGCTGACTCTGGACTGCAGCAACACAGCCCAAATCAACGCCATTACAGTGTTTGTGTGTGTGAGGAGGAAGCAGGAATTTTTTGCTGTCTTGGCAAGGGGAATCAGCTCAATGAGGGCTCACAAAAGCATCATCACTGCTGCACGGGAGGGGGCTGATTATGCGAAAGGCACAGGGGAAAGATGAGGAAGGAAAGAATGAGAATTTGCCCTTTTGGTGGCAGCAGGCTGTTACTTTGGAGCAGCTGCCCATGGACTGCAGCTAGTGGTGCTTAACAGCACACAAAGCAAACACTATTACGGAAGCATCTGAGGCCTTGCTTGACAAACAATGTATTACTGAGAAGAGCGTGAATGGAACACTGTTAACAGAATAGCTTTTAAATAGGAGAATTGCCCAGAACGTACAACAGCTTGAATGCTTCTCAGACATCATACTCTGCCTCAGAGATGCTTTCTTACAATGACAATTGGTCAAGCAGACAATGGTCAGCCATTTCAATCTCTTATCGCAATGATTCTCCATCCAGCATCAGTGCCTCTTCTAAGATATTGCAATAGATACAGCAATGGTGAGAATACCTACTCAGATCACAGATGCAATTCCTTCCAGGCAAGATAAGAAAGTATTTAAAACATGATTTTAGAAAGATCCTTGGCTTCTGAAATGAGCTCTTTCAATAAAACTAAGTAGTTGTTTTAATAGCCAATGTTGAACATAGACTAAATTTATCCATTACAAAACCTTTCTTTAGATTGCATACTGATGTTATGAAATAAAATGGAACTTGAATTAATGAACAGGATTATTTGAGGCAAATGTCTGCGACAGCAAAGACTGGATTTCCTAAAACTGGAGGTCCATTTCTTCTCTGGCTTCTATGAAATCTGAAATCATGATGCCTATATGTCTGGCCCTCTTTAGCTGAAGCAATTCCTCTTTCTGCTCTCACCTTCTGTTTAGCCTTTTTTCTGAGTCTTGTGTCCTGGTGTGTGAAATGCTCAACTTTTGCATCTCCATTACAGCCACGTGAAGAAACTGATTTGTAGCTGAGCTACTGTACCAGAAAAAAAGAGGTACCAAAATAATTTCTCATCTAGATGGCTTTTTTTTCTGAAACCTGAGAGATTGATTTTGTGTCATGTGAAATATTGTTTGATCTATAACAAATATATTTGGTTTTCTGATGCTTATTCAAAGAGCCATAAGAAAGTTAGATGCATAAAAATGCTGGAGGCAAGGCAGTGGCACAGGTATGAATACACAGCTGCCTGTGTATTCATTTGGTTCTTAATAAGAGGCAAATTATTTTTTTTCTTCTTTAATTCAGGAGGTGATAGGATGTTCTAGGATCTGGCAGACTCATTCCTGTAAGTACTGTTTTAATGTGCAAGACATTTTCCCTGGAGCAGGAACTGTAAGGGACTTGTCCAACCTGCCACTGATAGGTAGATTATCACTATGTCTACATAGGCTACAGAGTAGTATAAGCTCTCTGGTGTCATTTGCTTGCCAGCTGAAATTTCACTGTCACCCAACAGCATGTTAATGATGTGTTTTCTGCTTTTACCCTGTTTTTCTTCTTTTTCTCATTTCAACTGCTTTTCCTTTCTCCCCTCCCAAGCCCACACCTGCCTCAGCCCAGCTGGATCTCATTCCTGTGCACCCTTTGTACACCTACCTGGAAGTATTCCATTCTTCCAGCTGTCCCCCACCTTTCCTTTGCCCACCAGAGGCACCTTTCCACATCTTGCTCTCTTTCTTCATGCTCCTGACGCTCTCTCCTCCTGATCTTTCTACAGAAGTTTGCTTTAAATGGTTGTCTTGATTCTCTCCCAATGTCTCAGCCTCCTTCTGTTGCCACATATTCTTTGAAGCTGTGCTACACAAAATAAAGGTAAGAAAGAAAATACTTTTTAGTGTTAGAGAAGAAGCTGCTTAGCCAGAGACAAAGGAGGAGTGGTTTTCTGGGGATTTCTGTAACTGGCTTGAAGAACAGACATGCTTTCTCAAATACTTGGCACTTAGTATAGGAACACCATCAGGTGTGGCATAATCCATCTTACAGTAAAATAATCATTTTAGTTTGTGCCATATATCTCAGGTGTAAGTCACACTGACAAGTAGAACAAGACTTTTTAATGTGCACACTTTCTGTTGAATAGTGCTTTAAAAGGAAGTAGAATGCATGCTTTTCATTTAGAAGATCCTGTATTTTAAAATCCAGCTTCCTGGTTCACTGCTCATTAACTTTTTCAGCCTATTACTTATGTAACTGCAAAAAAAGTAGGTGTTCTGGAATCTATGGCTATGAAACAAAATACGGGCTTTCACTGTGGATAAAGATGCTGCTATTAAGTTAAAGATATGAACTTGCCAAGAATGGGAGGTATGAAGAAAAACATAGTCATTTCCTTTATAAATATCGTCTACTACTAGCCTATGAAAACTAGTACGTTTCTGGCCAGTAGGGACCAAAGGAGCTGGATACAGACAGAGCTCATACTTGCCCAGATTTTTGCTATCATCTCGCCAGACATGTTTCCAGACCAAATGCCACTAGGCAACCTGCTATATCAGAGCATTTGTCATTCAGATTCTGAAAAGCAGCACTGGCATCTAAGCTTTGCCTTGATTTGTATTTCAAAGGTAACAGACTGGACCTTATAGATTTAATTATCCTGTATGTTTATACAGAAATCAGAAAGGTTTTCGTTAGTACTAAACTTGAATTTCTCAAAGACTGGGATTTCAGGCTCACTGTGCTCCTACATTAAGAATCTGTATTTCTAATGAAGGAGATGCATGTCTGCCAGTCCTGAGGATGGGTACAAAGAGCACAGAAATCTTTCTAACTGTGATGTCTGTCTTCCCTTATCTGAGCAAGAACTGTTCTTTGGCAGGGTTTACCCAAGTCTCTGCAGTGGTTCCACTGCTGGATCATCCTTAGAATAAAGATTAAGAGACTCTGGGGCCTTTCGCTACCTCCAAGCATTGTCACCTAAGCAGTTTTTCTCAGGAAGTTCTTTCGGCTGTGGAGAAATCCATTGAAAAGATTTATTTCTCAGAAGAGGAATGAATGCATGGCAAACTTCCATAGCTTTGCACAAGACATTTCTACCTGTCTCACTTAGTTCTCTTACTGAATCAATGCAGATGTCTCAAGTGTTTATGGAAAAAGATTGTAAATTCTGCTTCTTTGCCTAAAACAAAATGAAGAATTTTCAATGAAGACAAAAGATTAAAATGCCAGTTGTCTTCAGCCACTTTACTCGTAGGTTTATTTCTGCGGAGGGGAAAACAAAACACGTTTTTTCTGAAGCTTACCCAGGGGAATGCCCCATTTTAAAAATTTTTTTTTTTTTGCTTATTCTTAACAGAATGCTGTGGTTTTTTGTCTGAAGTAATTCAGAATAAATATATGTCTTAGATTTGGCACCACAATCTTCCATAAACATCACTATCTACCATAGTAAGTTTCATAAAGTATAAATACTACATCTCATGTTAAAAGGAAGAGATTTTACAGCTGCATTAGAAATGCATAATTTCATTCCAGACAGTAAGTGTTCATTTTTGAGGCACTGCTGTAGCTGCAAATCGGAAAACAAATTCATATGGGAACTTACCTGCTTGCTGCAGGTCGGTCCCATTCATCATCACTCAGCCCTGTATCGTGAAAAGGGTGGTTTCGTGGTTTGCTTGGAGGTGACAAACTAGTCTGTTTGGGACTTCTCCATTCATAGGCATTGAAGTTGTATCCTGAAGCCTGATAACTGTGTCCTAAAAAGATGAATTACATTATTTATGGCACTGTCGAAGTTGCAATGACAGAGAGAATCCGAATCATAGAATTATTATGGTTGGAAAGGACCTCTAGGATCATCAAGTTCAACCTTCATTCCAACATCTCCCTAACCACTAGACCATAGCCTCAAGTGCTAAATATACTCATTTTTTAAATACCTCCAGGGATGACGACTCCACCACCTTCCTGGGCAGCCTGTTCCATTGCCCAACCACTCTCTCAGTAAATAATTTCTTTCTAGTATCCAATCTAAACCTCCTCTGAAGCAACTCGAGGCCATTTCCTCTCGTCCTATCATTAGTAATACGGGAGAAGAGACTGACACCAGCCACACTACAACCTCCTTTTAGGCAACTGTAGAGAGCAATAAGGTCTCCTCTCAGTCTCCTCTTCTCTAGACTAAACAACCCCAGCTCCCTCAGCCGCTCTTTTTAAGACTTGTTTTCCAGACCTCTCACCAGCCTCGCTACCCTTCTCTGGACCTGCTCCAGCACCTCAACATCCTTCTTATACTGTGGTTCCCAATCCTGGACACAGTACTCAAGGTGCGGTCTCATGAGTGCTGAGTACAGGGGCATGATCACCTCCCTACTCCTGCTGGTCACACCATTTTTGCTACAGGTCAGGATGCCATTGGCCTTCTCAGTCACCTGGGCACACTGCTGAAGGCCCATCTCAAAAGCTGGGTTTTCTACAACTTGAATGTAGACTCATGACTGCTACCTTTTTTATGCAGTAGTAGTCAGATTATTTAAGATTTAAATTATGCCTGGAATTAGGTGTGCTCTAGAGCCTCTCTGAAAGTCCACTGAAAGCAAAATCTTAAATATATCTGATACTGTTTGCCTAATGTTTATGTCTCAGACACTTCTGATGTTTAGTTCACAATTTAATAAGCACTTTCCAATTTGACATCATACATTGAATACTAGCAAATAAATCATGTGTGTTATGGATGTTTTAAAGATGCATTTGCGCGGTCATGTGCAACATGATAAAAATGAAACCAACGCTATTAGGAAAACTGTGCTTCAGACCTATTGAAAAGAAAGTTTGCAAGGATGCATTCAAAACCCCATCAATGTGACTTTTCAAATGACTATCAGGAAAGTTTTTTCTTCCTCCTGGTAGCTTTTCTTGAATTTGGAAGCAATGCAGCCAAAAATCAGTGACATATTAGTGTCAATTATGCACAATACCACCAATCTGTAGAATGGCTACCTAGATGCAAAAGTTGGCATGGTGCAGAGGCTCTCCCATGACCATTAACTGGAGTAATGCCAGAATAAGAAGGAAGATGGCTGTCCTGGCACTGCTGAGAAAAGGACTCATTAATACAAAGGCAGGACTGTGCTGTCACAGCCAACGTGGGGATTTCTGTACCATGCCCCTTTGTGGAAGGGGGACTTGCAAAGCTGCTGCATTTTGCTAGGTCTCTGAGAGCTGACAGTTGAGCTCATGGATGGGCACACATGCCTGAGACCATTATACAGCCTTGGAAAGCTCACCTTGCAGAAAATGATTTCTCTATCAGCCATTTCCAAATATCTGAAGGCTAAGTGTCATCAGATGGCCTTTATATTAGCAGACTTTAATACTGGGTGCTTTTATCATACAAGCAATGTTGGTATTAGTTCAGTATTATTTCTGTAACTGAATTAAGTGTAATTTGCATTCCAAGTAGGAATCAGACAGTCTGGCTTCCAAGTGATGTATCAAGAAGAACACATGGATTGACTTGTCACAAGCTGATGCTGATCTGGTAAGCAACATCCATTATGGTACAGCTGCTATATATATATTTCATCTTGACATATTCCTTTTCTAGCTGTGTGGTTGGCATTTTCTGATGTGCATATTGCATTAGGAAGTTCTATTTTGTTGATGACTAACAAATATCACTGCTGTCACCTCTCTAAAGAGGGCAATTTGCTTTCATAAATCAGTCTAGACCTGTCTCCCTCAAATCCCATATAACTACAGCTCTGTGCATTTTCTAGCTAATTGACGCACATTAACGTATTCCCAGATTCTAGGAAGGGTTTTTGGTTGTGAAAATGTGACTGCTGTGTGGGGAAGGCTCCAGATTCGTAAGGCAGACACATTAAACAAAGGTACAAAATGGGGTATTAATTCAAGGAGAGAAAAGACTGCTCACCAGCATTAAATTAGTAACTAATAGGATAAAGCATTATCTGGTGCTCCAGAAACATTCCCCAAACTCCTCGATTTGCTTAGCCTTTGCTCATGCCAAGAACGGTTTGGAGAGAAGCCAAACGCAACTTGAGAGGTCAAGAAAGAATGAACTTTAATAGAAATGTAGGTCACACTGGTAACACAGCAAAGGATAAGGAGCAAATCTGATTACACGCAGGCTGTTTAGCAGAAGTGCCGTCTATCCAGCCAAGTCTGGGATGACTTTTTCAGGGGAGTTAGAAAAAAATAAATAAATCTGCTTTGAGATACTGGTTTAGTTTTGCTGTGGTGACCAAATCATGAGGATTTCAGAGCACAGTCTAGGCCTCAGTCCACAGCTGAACAATTTGCTCCAAATATAATTAATTCACCCAGAGAATGAGAACTATCATTCCGGCACTTTTTCAGCACTACTTCTCCTTAGAACTTAAAGGGGTCAGAAGAAAATCTAACATGATTTATTTTGATAAATTCATTCTAATTCCAGCAAAATACAAACTATACAGGGGGAATATAGTCCAACACATTGAGTAATAAATAAAATGTTACATGTAACGTAAATTAAAAGCAAAATGTAGAATACAGGAGTTACAATTAAGTGCATTGAGACTGTCTTGTTTAAAGTATGTTGATGCCAAAGTAGATGCAGGAAGGCTAAGAAACTCTCAACAATTAAAGAACAGAAAAAAATGGTCACTAGTAGAGACATCTCAAGTGGCTCAGTAGTTTTCAAAGGAAATGTTCTGCTTTCTAGAAGAAACCACCAGCGTTACCACCGAGGAGGTACATTAGAGAATAGCAATGAAAGTAATCAGCACAGAACTTTAATCTATACAGGAAATCTGCTGTGCAGAGCTCTGTTTCAGTTCTCTGCGTGAGGGTACAGAACATCTGTTCATGAGCTACTACCCATGCTGCTTGAGAGCAACAGAAACAGAGAAATAAAACTTAAAGAATGTGTGCAACCAGAGCAAGCAAGAAAAAATTATTTGAGGTGAGTAGCTAAATGTCCAAATACCTGCCAGGTAGTGGGAATACCTCCTTTACTATGAAAATAAACATTTTAAAAAGAGTTAAATAAAAGACTGAAGCTGCATGGAAGTTATTTTTCTTGTTTTCTAGAATATTGCAAGATGTCTGTATACCTCACTGCCTACATAAACGTGTCTTAAAAATTAAACTATTTGAAAATCCTATATAAAACAATAGCCAAACAGAAGTAGAAAATTTAGCATTAAGGAAAATCATGCCTTTAAATAGAATGATTATTTTTGAGAGCTGAAAGTTAGATGTTAGTGCTGTGGGAATGAGGAAGAAGCACAAGATTTGCAAATCACAAGTCATGCCTAATGTTCCCCCTTCAGCAATACAAAATAAATCTGTTAGCTAAAAATTACCACATATGGGTATCAAATCCATGAACGTCTTCAGTGCGTTCTAGTACATCTGTATTTGAAGGATAAACTTTTTTATTTGTGAAAGAGCTATGGACTGGGCTATCCAGATGTCAGTAAAAATAACAAAAGCCTCTTAATGTATTGATAAATGCTTCATAACACATCACACTGTGTTATGAAAGAATGAATCTGAGGCCAGCCAAGTGTAAGAAATCATAATGCCTGGCAAAGTGGTCATAATGAGATACCAGCACATTATAAGATATAATGTTTGAAGTTGGTACAGATAAACTTCTCTTTAAGGCAAAGGAAGGTCAACCATGAAGGTGATATTGATGATATTTCTGCTTAAATGTAGATTTCATTCTTGATAGTACCTTGATTTCCAAAGCTGGTATCAATACCAGAGCCATCCCATGACTCTACTGCGCTGTCAACACTTGGGACTGTAGTGGAATAGACATCTGAGAGTTTGCCAGATTTCTGTGCAGCAGAGTTTTCATCTTCAGCATCACTCAGTTCACTTACATGACCCACAGGAACAGAAAATTTCTTGGGACTGGTAGCTGAATAGGATTATAAAAAAGAAAGGCGGTGCTGGTCACTGCTTTACTACAGCTCTAAAAAGATGGTTTTTACTACTGACGTGACATTTTTCCATGGATGGCCTAAATGCTTGTTAATCTGTAACAACACACACATTAAAGACCCTCAGCCATACTCACCATCTGTCTGTTTCTTGATTTTCAAGGTGACAGTTTCTCCTGCCATCTGTAATAAATGAATGGCTTCACTCAAAGGTTTCCCTTTCAGACTGCTACTATTTATTGCTAGGATTCTGTCTCCTATGTGAATTGCCCCAGTCCTACAATAAGAGAGGGAAGTAAAACATTGAGAAGAGAGCATAAAAAGCAACTAAGGCAATTTCTTTGCATAGTTGGAGCATGAAAGTCTCATCTCCCTTTCTTTCCTTCATTTTGTTTTTATAGCTGTGTTACAGAGTAATTCTTTTATCAGAAATGCTTAAAGCAAGTCACCTTTGTTGTAGAGACAATAGCAGAGCTGAGGCATGGATATGTGGATTTCTGTGTTACTGCAGTAGTTGAGTTAATCACCTATGGATGATACCCATTACAGCCCACCTGTTTAAGAGCAATCTCAGACAGCTCAGTAAATTCTGAAATGAGTCAAGTTTCTAGAAGTCTCATGACATAACAGATAACGGCAGTGTGCGCAAGTAAGCCACTATTTCATCAATGTGGCTTTCAGGATGGACCATATCAAGAGGGGAAAATAAATTTTCTTTTTTAAGTGCACTGTTTCTTCTGGATGTGCACTGTATGATGTTTTGTGTGCTCTAAGTTCTCTCTGAAACCACCACCAAAGATACCAGTCACATTGACTTTACCTATCCTAGAAATAAAAGGCAAAAGAAAACCTTAGCATTTTCATTATTCTCTATACATCACTCACCGTAAAGGAGCATTTCTACTCCTCAGAAAATGCTTGTTAATGGTGTACGTAAGTGCACATACAGGTGTAGTATGCTTATACAATATGGCAGATCAGTATACAATAAGTTCAGATAAGCTTAGGCTTATCCTTACCTATTGTATTATTGTACCTATTACTTTCCTTACCCATTGTACTATACATGGCTATTGCTTTTAACAGGCTGCTAAAATGCTCCTGTGACTGAGCAGTTTGATTCACTAGTCTTTCCCAGGTGATTTATAATAAGGATCACAATCCTCTGCTCTGTCTTGTATAGTATGTGCAAGAACACCCTGTTAAGATATTGCAGATACTCCTGAACTTGGCAGTGATAAAAAATAAACAGCAAAAATATTAGAAACTCAGATTTGGAGAATTGTTAAAAAAAAACAAAGAAAAAGAAGAAGAAAAATCACTAAATCATGAGAATTAGATTCTTTAGGTAGACAAATTAATTCTTTATCTTGACAAAAATAACATTTAAAAATATTTTACTTTCCATTTTACCTTTCAGCTAATCCTCCTTTTGTAAGGCTGGAAATGATTATGGGATCAAAGGGCTCTTCAGTACCAGAGATTGTAATTCCAAGAGGCCCACCATAGCGCTTGAGCTCAACAGTATAAATAATTGCTCCAGAGCTTTCCTGTTCATCTGCAATAAATGCCAAGGGGAAGCAATTGGTTTCTTATGAAAGAAGGAATGAAAAAAATAGCACACTCAGTCTAGTGACTGGTAATCAAAAAACATTTTCAAAGGATTACATTTCAGATACACTTCTTAATCATATTCTACTGGATTATTTTGGAACAAAAATTCTCTCCTGCACAATTTCTGTTTTTATTGCCAAAAGATGATACATTGAAGTCAACAGAAAAACTTCTGTGATTCTATGAAGACTGAATTTACTCCATATAAATCTTTCTATCTTTTTTTCTATTAAAAATAACTTCAGGCTCTTCTGTACCGGAATCACAGAATGGTTGAGGATAGAAGGGACCTCTGGAGGTCATCTTGTCCAACCTCCTTCCCAAGTAGGGTCACCAGGATCAGACTGCCCGGGACTATGTCCAGATGCTTTCGATTATCTCCAAGGATGGAGACTCCACAGCCTCTCTGGGCAACCTGTGCCAGTCACTCTCATAGTGAGTAAGTCCTTCCTCATCTTCAGGAAAAACCTCCTGTGTTTCAGTTTGTGCCCATTGCTTCTTGTCCTGTCACTGGGCACCAACAAAGAGAGCCTGGCTCTATCTGCTTTACATCCTCCCTTCAGATACTTATATACACAGACAAGATCTCCCCAAGCCTTCTCATCTCCAGGCTGAATGGTCCCAGCTCTCTCAGCCTTTCCCCATAGGAGAGGTGCTCCAGGTCTGAAATCCTCTTTGTGGCCCTTAGCTGGATCTGATCCACTATGTCCATGTCTCTCTTGTACTAGGGAGCCCAGGACTAGGGCATCATTCCAGAAATCTCTCACCTGGGCTGACCAGAGGGGAAGGATCATGAATCTTGACCTGCTGGCAGTGCTCTGCCTCATGCAGCTTAGGAGGCTGTTGGCCTTCTTTGACACAAAGGCACATTATTACAGAAAAGACAAGTTACTACTATTGTATAAATAATGGTACTCATCTGTTTCTTGAACTGCATGGAAGGTGTTTGGATCAAAAACAATTCAAAAGTTTTAAAACCAAACTTCCTTAAAAGAATTGTGGGAAAAGTCAAAAGTCATGATAAGATGAGCAGCTGTCTTACTAAGAGAACCTGAAATATATCCCATATTTTTGATAGACAGATTTTAAGATTTTGTAACGGAATCAAAAATAGCTTCTGAATTATCAACTAAGTTGAATAATAACTCCATTAGATTTAATTTCATTATATCACATGAAGCTATTTGTATTAATTTTAGATTTTAGTCTCCTCAAACAATCATCAGAAATGGAGAAGAATTAATCCCTGGATAAGCTTAAATACAATGCATTTGCCTTAATTAAGACCCAAAAGGTGTTGCAACAAGAAGAAAGGCTCCTGTGTTTATACAGTGCGTGTTTTTTATGTATTATCAGAAAAATAACACAGCAGCAGAGCGATCAACTGCAGTATCTTTGAGTTGTGAAGGGTTATTTTAAAATCTAAAATGTCAGATTTCTCCTCAGATCAAAATAACAAATGCTTCCTTGCCCATCATATGATATCAGTATTCAGCCAGGACGTATGGCCTGGCGGGAAACTTTTCCTAGATCTGTGGGTAATGACATTTTGAACAGTTCAGTGAGCGTGGAAAATGTCTAGGATGTACATTCTATAAATGTTACTAGAACTAACCTAAGACAAGTTTGAAAATTTAAATGTTCCCATTTGTTTTCCTGCAGATAGAAAACACTTTAAAAGGAAAAAAAAAAGATACCTGTATCGCTAGCAAAGGTTCAAAGAGTTGCTGTCTTCTAATAGTACTTAAGCAGAAATGCAGGAACATTATTACCTTTGGAGCTACTTTATTTCTTCCCACTTTGCAGAAAATTTAGGCCTTTAACCTCCCCTCAGCCCAAGTCCCTCCTTTTTCTCCCTTGCTACCCACATAAAGAAAATGGTACATATATAGAATCAAGAGAGAAGAATTAGTGCTGTTTATTCAGCAAAGAATACTGCGATTTTCATGCCTAGTGTTGGCATGACATCCTACTCAGGGTACTATCATCAGTGTTTTGGCACAGTTCATATCAACTACGCTTTATCTGACACTCTTTCCAGCAGGGCCCAACTTCCAAGACCCCACTGGAAGCCTCTGGCTGGCATACAGTGGGCTACCACATAAGCTGCTAATGCACTGCAGAAGAGCATCAGCTATTGCTGGCTTGCTACAAGCATTTATGGAACAACAACAAATCCTCTGGGATCTAATGCTGATAACACTTACCCAGGTGTGGCACTGACACAGTACAAGACAACTGAAGGGTGATAAGCAATCCACCAAGCTAATTGAAAGTGTAATAGCCAGTATTTGCTAAGGGTCAATGCAGTACTGATGTTTCTTGGCTATCAACAGTAAGTGAGTAAGAAGTTATTAATCATACAGCAGCCCTGCCACATGAGAGTTGGAAGTTTATAGATCTTAGTGAATGACTGGAAAGCAGACTGGTCCATTATATCTGTCTTCTGGATAGCCCTAGTTATGAAAATTAATGGCAGAATGCAACAAACGTTGGATTCTCTTTAATATTCTTTCCAAGCAGCAGAAATGGGAGCTATTCAAGAACATGGCATCCATGTGGCCTGAATTCACAATGAAGGCCACTTTTGCCATGAAAGCAAAGACCTTTGATACTCAAGACAGGGTGGCAGCTGTTAGGTTAATCATGAAATAAAACTGTACTCAGTTTGGGAAGCTGGCAAGAAAACAAAAAAACCCAACAAAAATAGAAGAAAAAGAGAAAAAATGCTGAAAACAAACTTCCATCTGGGGAGGAAATATAATCAAACTACAGTGTCTGGATCTCATGGTTTTGAGATTTCCTTTCTATTAAAAATTTTTTTTTTTTTTTTTACATTATGCACAGTTCTTGAAAACCACATCTAATGTAAGTAGATCTTCTGTGCTGCAGCACCTCTGCTCTGTCCACTAGTGTTTTGCTCCTCAGAGTAACATCTCAATACAGACAAAAGTGCAAAGAAGAGCACAGTCTGGGGAAACATGTGACATGTAACTACTACCCTGCTGCCGGCCTCACCTGCACAGCTGGCTCTGAGGAACACAGCTCTGAGACACATACAACTGTCTGGGGAAGGGAAGAGTCGGAGAGACAGCAGAGGAAGATAAAACAGAAGGCAGAAAGAAGAACTAGAAGCTATAAATACTTGAATATAAAGACTCTGAAATACAGCAAGGATATGAGAACCTAGGGAAGAAGAACCACTGCTTCCTGCCTTCCCCTCCTCAAAAAAGCATGCCATGAGAAATTAAAAAAAGTTTAGATCTTAATCTCATTCTGTGATTTAGAAATTGTTTTGGGAGTACTCCATACCCATTCGTCTGTTAGCATCAGGCTTTTCTTTTCTTGGGGAATTTATGAATGATTTTTTCTCTGGTAAGCTTGGGAAGCACATTTCTTCCATTTGTGAGAAAACAGACTTTCATACATAAACAAATTGCAAATAAACAAAAAATTATTTTAATTAAGGTACACTTTTTGCTACACCTTTGCTGCTTTTCTGCCTCTGTTTTTTTTCTTTAGCATTTCAGGAGACACTCATTCATTTTAGATTTAAAAGTACCTGAAATCTGCTATAAATACTTTTCGTTACACTTTGACACTTAGTCAATTGTTATCAGAAGCATTTCTATAAAGACTTTTGTTCAGTAGGTCTCTGAGTAGCTGTCCGTTTACATTTGAACCTGTGCAATAAGACACTGTAGTTGTGTGAGGATCTTGATACAGATATATGACGTAACTAAAATAAGGAATATGAACATGTGAAAGAAAACCAGGGAATTAGAACCCCACTCAGGACCATCTACCATGGTGTGCAATACCTTAGAGAGTGAAGATGTTATTTTACACGGGTGGAGACCGAAATGCGCATGCCACTGACACCAACAGAAAATGTGTGTACCAACTTCAATGGAAATGGAAGTGGTCCTAGAAAAAGATTAAGTCCACTAGCTGAGAGGGAGTGGGGGAATGACACAGCACACACAAGACAAACCCACAAGTGTTCAGAAGTGCGGGAGAAGTTATTACTTATTATACGTGGCTCTATCTCACACCCCTCTTCTATGGTCTGTTGGTAACTTCTCTGGAGGGTTATTAAGAAAGGATCTTAGGTGCTATGAACATTTAAAAGACATACACCCTCTTGTGCAGAAGTAAACTCAAACTTCCCCTCTACAGGTGTTTTTCCTGTCAATCTTCTGCCAAGTGTAGTTGCTGTTTGCTCTTCGTAACATACCTGGTTTGCTCACTTTTGCAAAGCAACTGTCAGTCAGGCACCCCTTTCGATGTACAGCACATGGCAAGTTTGGCCAGCCTCTGTCCAAGATGGACCAACTATGTGTAGCAAATTCCACCTCACCACCTGCAGGGACCTAACTATAATACCCTGCTGAGCAGTGCCCATTCACTTTGCTGGATCAAAATTTACTTCTGAAAGCAAATTTGCACAAGGTGTACTGATTGTACTGAGAAGATGCTTTCTGTTTGCTTTCAAAAGCAATTAAAGAGAAAGACCATTCTAATACAATTCTAAACATCGTTTCAACAGCTGCACTTGATTTTAAATAAAAAAGCGTGGCAGGCTGTGTCTTTGCGCTGCGAGATTGCTTAGAGCTCAAGACCAGTGACTCTTACAATTCGTACTTTTGTGTAACACTGTAATATAAATCCCAGCAGTAATGGGAGTTGTATTTGTCTAACTTCCTTTGCTACTAGAATGAGTAACAGAACTCACTATTATCTCCAGGTAGAAATGTTGTTTCTATGCAATCCATAATGGGGATGATCCAGGAATATGCGCGATGTAGGTGTGCAAAATGATGGCAGCTCCATTACTTCCACCAGGCTGGTCAGACATGGCTCCTCCATCTGCCATCCAGCACAGCATGTAGAGCACTACTTACCTTTCAGCATGTGAACAGTCACACTGAAGTCAAGTTTGTAAGTTTATGGATAAAACATGCATTTCACTACTCTGCTGGAGAACTGAGGCCTATGGATCCATGCTTTGCTAAACATAATTTCCACCTTAAAAACAGAGAAAATCTCAATATTCTGATAAGAGAAGGATCAACCTTATATGGCTGCACCTGAGGGGAAATTGCATTTCCAGAAAAATGAAGATCTCATTTTGCACTGTAGCTCCTGGAGGCAATATAGCCACTAAGAAAATTCAAAACTTTATATATGATTAAATTGCTTTTTAGTGTGATATTTTCTGATTAGCATTAGCATAGATCAGCCATGTTTAGAAAAAACATTTCATTATAATTTAAATGCAAAAGAATAACCCTATGTTCTAAAAATCCTTTAAATACACAAGAATCTGCAATAGGCTCATTGCTAATACCGGAATTATCTTCATCTTTGCGGATCTTTAACTTTACAAGGTCCTCACAGTGCTGAAGGATCTGGACAGCATCTTCCATTGAGCAGTTGTCAAGTCGAATGTTATCTATTGCAAGCAATTTATCACCAAGCTCAAGTGTCCCAGTTCTGTGAGCAAGCAAACAAGATTATATGAAATTCTAGTAACATTAAAGCAAGGTGTCTTAGAAAGAATGAACATTATTACAGAAATGAGATAGATTTTTAAAAACAACTATTTCTTAATATGCTGGGCTTCTCATTTGCAATTGTTTTTTATAAAAAGAAACAAAATAAAGCCAACCCCCGCCCTCCCCAAAAAAACCCAACAAAAAACACACAAAGTGTACACCCCAAAATGTACAGTCTCTTACATGCTCCCCCTGTTTAACTTGCGTCTGGCTGGCTACACAATGGAAACAGATTTTTACTGAGAGCTTGAATGTCCTACCTGTGAGCAACACTTCCTTTCTTGATATCAGAAATAACCAGAGGGTCCCCTGGTTTTCTACTGGATGGAGCTGTAATAAAGAATACATACATGTATCTATTTTTATTTCTAGATATGTAGATGGGCTAATTTTGTCCATAAATCAATATTTCATGCACATTATTTACCTGTATTATATTCCTCCCCTTCTCTTAAACTGTACGTTACGTGAGTACAAACAATCATCGGCAGCGTATTAGTAAGACTGCATACTCCTCAAAAACTAGAAAATGATAGGTGACTGATGCAAAATCAATTTAACCTGATACATCTGAATTCTGAACCATGCAAAGATATCAGGACAACTCCAGCATTCTATCATAAAATTATGTATAGCTACAACACACAAGGATGACTTTCTGTTAGTAGAACCTTTCAGCACAACCACTAATGCTGGTCTTTTGCCAGAATATTTCTGTTGGTCATAAATCATGTTTTATTATATTCCTGTCCAACAGAGCTGCTCTGGCAAAATATCTAGAGTGGGTTAGCTCATGGTCTTTACATCCACTCCTGTCTCATTCAGTGCTTAAGGCAGTGTATGAAGATACTACTTCCAGGGTGAGGAGGAGGAATGGGCTTCACAATAAATGAGATGCTGTGGATAGTGGCCACCGATACCACTGGGCCAATACACCGTTATCACATCTGCACAGATGAAGCTTACATTATATGGATGCCTGCTTCACTTACTGCTTCCTCCGAAGTAAACATGTGCCTCTTTTGATGAGTAACCCTGCTCCTCTATACTGCTGATGGGCCTTATGCATTGTAGACTTTCCCCCGCTTTGTACTGGAGATACGTACTAGAAGCCCTGCAATTCCAGCAATGGTCAAATTAGTAAAAACCCCACCAGTCCTCTCCTTGCACTGAAGACCTGATATGGTAAGCAATGGGATCAGAGCTTGAAGGTGACGAAAGATACAGTTCTAGACAACGGTGTGGCACCTGCTCTCTGCCATTGGTTAGTATACTAACTGGTGATGCTCTGGCCAGGAGGTAGTTCACATGATGAACGCAGATTGACTTATGGGACTGTTGTTAATGAAGAGAGTACAACTATTAAAACATTGCCACTCAGTTCCCCTGAAAACACTAATGGTTTTTGCACATGGAGGGCTCTTCAACTGGCCCAAGCCATTTCTGTTCCGTGTACTGAGGCCCCTACATTCATGCACAGAAGGTACTTTTTCATCAGGCGACACTGCCTGACAATCGCCCCAAAAGCTACCCATATGGGAAGATCACCTACAAAAATCCTGATGTCAGTTGCTTTAGCAGCTCATGATTTTTCTCTTTGCTGGAAAAAATGACAGATTTTCACCTACAGCAACCACAAGGTGTATTAGTAATGACATTTCCAACACAACATTCTAACAGATCTTGTTAACCTTGTCTGTCCTGTCCGAGAAAGACTTTTAATGTCCAAAGGAACTGTTTTAAGAACTGCTAAATAGCCATATTTCAAATGTAGTGTCTTCAAAGTCTAGAATACAGATGTACAAGGACTTTGAAGAATTTTTAGAAACTTTAGTCTAAAGCACCATGCTGCAATATAGAGAAAGGCAATTAACTTTTCGCAAGATGTGTCATTTTTGTAGCTTGTTTCTGATACTTTCACACCATGGGTCAATTGTATCTTCTATGACAGTTCCATGATTTACTTGAATTCTTTAGGTTTCTTTCACCCATTAGCATCTTGTTAAAAATGTAAAGTATCATTTTGGTGAACTTTTTTTTTAAAATTCTACATTTTTACCCTGTGAGGTTCCTTATAAATCTCTGAGGTTATATTCCACCCACTGTACAATGTCTGGATTTTGAGATTTGAGTATTGAGATAGTTTTAATGAAACCGCTTTATAAAATTTACCAGTACGAAAGAAAACAGTCCATTGCTGTTCCAAAAAGAAGAGAGAAGGAGCCACAACAAGGGAAAGACCACAGCTCACAGTGCAGAGCCACAGAGTACAGGTGGATGCAGGGGCTATGATACTGCACACAAAGTTATTATAGCTTCAAACAGGGTGTGAACCAGCGGTATATCTTCACTTATCCTGGGCTATTAATTCTGTCTGGTGGATAAGTCTTTTTGTAGGCCACAAACGCAGCTCAGTGTCAAATGAATCCCCCCCTGCCCCATGCTGACAAGACCTTAATAAGCAGCTACACCACACTTCGTTTTATTCTTGGTCAATGCCATACTCACTACAAACTATTCAAGTTGTGCTGCAGAGATAAAATCATTAATTTCCTCCCGAACTTTTGTACTGAACATCACCACAGCCTAAGATTACCTCCCAAACATTAGTGAACAGATGCTGTCCCCAGCAAGAAGATTAAATACTACTTCCCTGATTTTACAGGTGAGGAAAGGAAAGAGAAGAACATTTATGTTGAAGTATGATGATTTTCAGTGACCAATCTGAGATATCCATGCCTTTATTTCTCACAGCAGTTCTGTAGTATATAACAGCTTCTTTCTCCAAGGACTGGAGATACTGGCATTTTCAGCAACAGCTGGAGATGCTCAGCATTTCTGCAAGTGCAATCCCAGGATCTCCAGGGTTTCCACAGAAAATCAAGCAGATACCTGTGGAGAATCTCTCTCCCCCCACCTCTCTTCCTTTCCCCTCTCCCTCCTCTCTTGCCCCCACCCCATAAGATGACTTCTCTTGCCACAAGTCTATTGCAGACAAAAAGAAAAAAAAACCCACTAATTTCTCCAGGGTGGCGTTAAACCATCTTGACCATGAGATCACCTCCTTTTCCTTTCTGCAATCCTCCACCTCATTCATTATGTAGCCTCCATCCCCTCTGATACCCACCACTGTTTCATCTCTCCCCAGAGAGCAAAGCAGCAAGAATCTCAGTGAGAAAGTAATATTTGACCACTTCATTAAAAAAGATATCCTCATGAGTCAATGTGAGTTTGAAGTGACACTGTACAGCTTTAAGTCTCCATGTGTATGTTTCATTGAAGAATTATTTTGGTTTTAAGAAGCAATTAAAACCAAAGCACCTTACCACTCACCCATATTTAGCCTTCTTGTTCAAGTCCCAGATTCTCTACCCCTGTCACACCTCAGCCTCTCCATCTGCTGCCGCCTTGTTATGCATCTCCACTCATTTTCTCTCCTTGTCCCATTCTGCTTGTCCACCAAATATTTAATATTTTCACCTCTTTGGTCCAGCTGTTAGTCTGCTTACTGTTGAGCTTTTGTAGAGGCTTTACATTGTCTACAGCGTGCATAAAGTTGTACAGATACTAAATTTAGGGTTACAGCTGGAAGACAGATCTTTAGCAAGTTTTTTGTTCTTTCTCTTCAAATTACTCTATGACCTCTGTTCCAGGCCCCTACCCTACTTTTACTAGTAAAAACATTTCCCCTGCCTACCCCCCACCACTCAAAAGCAAGTTTAGTGAAGTGTTATCACTTTTCTAGATCTGCTGTTACATTACGTTAAAAGCCCCCTCAAACAACCCTCCTTTCTTATTTCCCTGCTAATCCAAAGAAATAACTCTATGTGACTTTCAAGAGTTGCGGTGGGTATCTCAACTACCACTCAGCCAAAACTCACTCACTAGTCTCAGCCTGACTTCCAGTTTTAGAGTTTCATCAAACTCTAAACAAACTGAACAAGCAGAGGAAAATGCTCATGGGATGGAAAAAAAAAAAATTATACAAAGTCAGTCCACTTATCCACAATGCTGACTATCAGCACTAGACTTTAAGATAATGTGACTATTAAACAGATGAAAGAGCTTTTTAAAATTAGACTAAAACACTTTTTTGTTCCTTAAGTATTTGTTCATGTGGAGTGGCTGAGAAACTTGCTGATTCTTCAGGCTTTGTCTTGCAAATAATTGTAACATTGCAAAGTGAAGTTGAGTTTGGTAGGTGAAATCTCCAACTATCCAGAAACATGTTTTAGAAGGTAAATTATCATAGTCAATGCTAAATATCTGTAGATATTTACAAAGCTTGTTTCTGATGAAATTCAAAAACAACAATGCAGACTATAGTATAGCTGCTAGTCAAAATGACTTAGAAAAGCTGATGATAGTTTGGGTGAGATTCTAATAGTCTTACCAACTTTGCAGCTTCTTATTCCTTGAGTAGTCCCATTAGCTTTAGAGAGATTATTTATGAAGCAAGGTGCTGCAGATCATTACCAGTAAGGATATCAGAATCTTACTTAAGAAAGATGGGGGTGGTGTGGGGGGGTGGGGAGAAAGCTGTTAACTACAATTACCAGACTGTACTAATAAGTAATTTTTTCAGACATCCTTCAATGTATTGACAGAATATTAGTCTATGCCAAAGTAGCTAGTGGCAGAAAAAATTATCTTTAAAAAAAAAAAAAAAAACAAAAAAAAAAAAAACAAAAAAAAAATAAAAAAAAAATATAATTTCTAAATAAAAAGTTAAAAAACAATTACAAGCGCAAT